>JASZXS010000198.1:0-28803 GCA_035521475.1 Tremellales sp. Uapishka_1 | reverse complement strand
GTGCTGGGGTGGGACGGGGTGTTGGAACGACATTACATTGCGAGATGCAGGCATGGCGGGAAGGAGGTGTATAAGAGGTACAAGAGGGTCCCGCGGGTGGACGGTGCCACACCGGGATTTCGCAAAGCACCCTCCACTTGCCCCACTTCCTGCCTCCACCTCGTCAACTGGTTGATGTCTGCTCTTACTGACTGGCAGTGCTGTCGTAGACTACTGGGGTACGTGTCTTGGGCGCAGAGATGGAAGGTGACGCGTCGTTTTTCAGCCGGCTCATGAGGTATGGCGCAAGCTCCTCCTTGAGCGCATGCCTCTCCTGACGACGCGCACCAGTCCCAACCGCCCATCGGTTCGTCGTTGCAGCCGCGTCTGCATCGGCTATGGTCACATTGCGGTGGCTTCATAACCCATGCTCTCCATTGCCGACTCGGTCCTGCCGTCGCCGGCCCCACCCGTGCTCGCCCCTCCTGTCGCCTCTACGCCCGTCGTCTCTACACCTGTCGCCTCTTCACCTATCGCCTCTTCAACTGCCCCGATGACGTACGACTCCCTCGACCGTGTTCCAGCAGGTTCGCATTCATCACGCCAACCTATCTGCCATCCTCTGGAAGGCCGACCTCACCGACGCCTTCTTTCACGTTGTGATGGCTAGCCGGGCGCCCGCCTGCTTGGGTTCCACCTCGACGGCGTCAACCTACACCGACCGCACGCTGAACTTTGGTGGTCGCTCCTCACCCTTCCTCTCCAACTAGGTCGCGGAAGGTCTGCACTGGATCCTCAACTCGTTGGGTCTCGACTGCACACACTATCTGGACGATTTCTTTGGGCTCACCACCGACAGTCCCGCCATCAGTGCGACATTTGCCCCGTCCGCAGCCTTCGGCGTTACTTCCACGCTACGAGAGGTGTACCGGCCACCCACCTTCTTTTCTCCTCAGGTCGCCAGCCTTTCTCCCGGGCCCGCCTGACACGGCTGCTTAGTGCGTCGCTGGCCAGCTGTGGGTACCCAGCCAATCGCTTCTCGGGCCACTCCTTCCGCCGAGGGGCAGCCACCTGGGCCGCGACTATTACTTGTCGGCTCGAGATCAAGACGCTTGGACCGTGGAACTCCGACTACTTTCGGGTGTATGTCGGCGCTGGACCCCTGGCGCACGCCGCCACACGGCGGCCCATGCTCTCTGCCCCATGACAATGTCCTCTTTGCCCGCCACCAGCATCCCCCCGCCTGCACAGGTCTTGAGACCGTCTCTGTGACGTCTTCGCCTTCATCTGGCCCCTTTCGCCATTATCTGGCCCCCTTCCTTGGCACCGACACCTGTCTTGGCCTGGCACCGCTCATCCGAGGAGGGAGGCCAGATATGCATGTCCTCCATCTATCGCACGAGGAGGAGCGAGGTGCACCCTTGACACGTGAGTCATGGGTTGAGTTTGGTCCAAGTTCTCATAACCCTTGACACGTGGGTAGTGGGTTGAGTTCTGTCCGAGTTCTCATACTGGGTTGAGTTTTGTCCGAGTTCCCATACCCTTAACACGTGGGATTTGGGTTGAGTTTTGTCCGAATTCTTCCTGACCCTGACACGTGGATATTGGGTTGAGTTTCGTCCGAGTTCTCATACCGTTGACACGTGGGTATTGGGTATAGGGTTGAGTTTTGTCCACTAATCATCACAAGCTCAGAAGTGAACAACAGCGAGATGTTATCGACGTATGCAGAGGTATCGCACAATGTCCCTACTTTCCAGAAGGACCTGAAGGCAGGCGATACTCTATCTCCCGAAACGCATGGATGGTGGAGACCAGCCGACACAGGGACCGTCATCATGACGCGCACAAGCAGGGAAGAGACCGAATGGTACTCGCATGTACGTCCTCCCAGCATGTCAGAGAGGGTGATAAGTTTGCGACCTCTCATGGGCAGAAGCAGACCGTTTTCATGATCGTGGACAAGTCTGATATACCCATGTGCGTCGACAAAGTTACAGGAAAGACGTTCAAGCCTCAGGTCATAATAGCGGCGACTTCTTTGTATAACCGTGTTACTCATGGCCAGTTATTATGAAGCTAGGGTGGGCGCGAGCGGCGTAGACGTCTCGACCGGAACACCCATCAAGGGTTCGTACCCGTATGTTACGCGCGTCGATGGTTCGGACCTCAATGAGCTTCCTTCGACAATGTGCTCGTTCACGTACATAGGCTCACATTCGTTCGTGAAGACAATACGCCTTAAGGATGGCGATGGCAACGACATGTGTTACGCCGACTATGGTGTTTGCACGTTCTGGTACCTGTCGCATCTATCCAGGACAAGCAGCATTTTGCGTCTGACATACCCACCGGTCCGGCAAGCAGAACTAGTAGGCTAGCCGGCGCATCGGTACGAATGGGTGAGGCGGAGAAAAGCACGATGCTCGGCAAGGGGTGGGCTGGATGTCTAGCTGAGTCTATGAACTGCTCCGACACGGTCGTTGACACGATCTGTTCGCAATGCAGGAGACTATCCATACTATACGACTGTGTTGGCTCGATTCAGCCCTTAACGCAGAACAATGTTACGTCTAACTCCCTCATCAGGTTTGACATCGCATCCGCGGTAGCGTCGCTTTCGAGAGGCAAGTTTAATCATACCCTGATAACAATACCTTGGTCGGACCCGACATCGGACGATATGTCCCGAGCATCACCGACTTCGGTGGTGTGGGTCTTCTTGACGGGATGCTCAGTGTTGAGAAAGATGAGGAGAACCGAAGAAACTTATGAGTCTCTGCTATAATCAGAGATGTCAGGGGCAAGAGGGAAAACCTAAAGCTTTTCGACGTCAACTAACAATGTCGTTTGGACGCCCGTCTGTGCCCAAGATGAGCGATGAGTCGATTAAGAAGGGGGGGATGAGTATACCTCTAGCTATGCCTCCGGAGGTGGCGGACTGGAGGAAGTCGCTATCGTCAGCAAGCAACTCTGAGAGGCTATCAACACTGAAGACTATGGTTCACATGATTCACTCTCTCATTATCAAGGTATCGGATCTATCGACCGAGGTGCAAGTGTTGAGAGCCACGGTCATAGAGAGAACGGGCGATAAAGTGTCGATCGACTCTATTCGCAGGGAACAGAGTGCAGAGCAGGATGGTGGCGAATCAAGACAGCAATTAGCTACTATCAGACGCAACCCTAGGACTCTAGATGCTGATGCAGACGCGCTCGAAGCATCCGGCATGTCTATCTTGACTCACCAGGACCGTCTGACTCTGTCACAGCGACACCGGGCCAAGGGCTGTGACGTGACAATAGCAACGGAACGGCTCGATCCGATTTCGACCCATTTCTCTCTTCCTCGCACAGTACGATTGCTGTGACACGACAGAACCATACTCACGAGCTTAGATCGCAATCTGACTTCACGTCTCTCCAGCGTGCCGGCCATTGAGACTCTTTGTCGTCATCAATCGCATTGCCTGGAGGCATGACCGAGATCGATTACATGTCTAGGTTCTTCACCACGGAACTCATCCATTATCTCTAGGATAATAGCTTCAGTCGTCACGACTATCCAACGGCAGATAGAACGAAATGCAAGCAGGACGTACACAAGAACTATACGCGACTCGTACACGTGCCTAGAGAATGTCGTCAAATCGGTTGCTCGATACTCCGACCCTGTTATCACCTTACCTTCTCGCAAGACCGAGGTTTACAGACTTGTTGCGAAAACCCTGCGTATGTCGTCGTTGAGCTCGTGTCTTGAATTGTCGGCGGTGACATTCGAATCCATGACGTCGTCGACAGAAATGGTCAGTATCATGAGAACAGTGAGAGGGATTATGGACGCCATGGCTCAAGTACCGGAGGTTATACCTCACTCAGGGAGCGAGATAATGCCATTCATTAGAGACTGCATCACGATAGACGGGCACTACGCAATTGACGCATCCCAAATTACGTTCTCACCGACGAATATGATGTCAGTCATCGGTACTTCAAGGGGGTCTCTCTAGGAGCTAAGGATCGAGGTATGGATCTGAACATTCCAGGCGTGACAATGGTGGATACGTTTAGGTACAAAGACAAGATCCATAGAGGTAAGTACGCATCGCTGTCTTTGGATTTCATAGCTTTCGAAAGTCTGGCGTGTCGAAGTCAGAACAGCCCAGGTTAGACGTGAACGTCGATGACTTAGCCGACATGACTGAGCTCGTCTACTACAACATCCATGAATCGAAACTTCATCTACCGCGAGTTGTTAAAACCTTCGACACGTGGGTATTGGGTTGAGTTTTGTCCGAGTTTCGGACTTTTGATACGTGGGAATTGGGTTGAGTTTTGTCCGAGTTGTTCCTACCCTTGACACGTGGTCATTGGGTTGAGTTCTGTCCGCGAGTCTCGATTCTTGACCGCAGTGATCTCGCCGGGTTGGCGTGGGGGAGTCCCTTCTGCCGGTAGAAGATCGAGCAGGAGCAGTCGACAAGTGAGGGGGTACCTCGCAATGTCAGCTCGCTGGTCGAGCATCTTGGATATCGTTCACCACTGGAATGAGCCTGTCAAGGACTCGCTGGGGGAGGGCATGCGACTCCTGCGTGGGTGCCGCCATCATCGCAATCATATTCACCAGCTCGTTGTTGATAGTAACCGCGGCCGGGACATCCTGGGGTGGAGCCAACTCGGTTTCGTCGACAGGGATTACGTCCTCGGATCTAAGTCGGCCGGGCTAGTGCAAAAAAGGGGAAGCGGGTAGATGACGGTTTCGGAAGGATACGCGATCAGAAAGTAGGGTAGTGAAAGCATTTGTTGGGTGGCAAAAGTTTCGATTAGATGGGTAGAGGACGAAGTCGTTTTATTGATCTTCAAGTAGTTGGGTTTTGTGGGTTTGTAGAAGCTCCTAGCAAGTAGAGGACAATCTAATATACTGTCAAGCTCTGCACCTCTTGTAACGTTGATAGCCTTGCAAAGAGATAGATAAAACTATTGAATAGACTTAATAATAGATTCTCAAGGAGAATCGAAGAACTAGCTATGTAGGTATAAGTAAGTCGAGCCATAAGAGTTGACTTTCAACTACAATCCTAGACCCTGAAGGAACCCCATCCATCTCTCCGTCCAACCTAGACTTCGGCCGAGTACGGTTCATGACACGACGGAGAGGCCGCGAGGACGGCCGACTAGCAGGAGGAGAGGAGCGATGCGTAGGTGATGCTCGGGCAATAGAAGAATGGACAATAATGAGACCGGCGTGTGGAGCCTGTGTCATCTCCCAGTGTGACGGCGGACTGCAAGTGCAGTCATCTGCGAAGGCGTTGTCAATGCATTTCTAAGTCGTTGTGGCGATGTTGCAAATGCGATGGGCATATTCCCCTTTGGCAAGACTCGTAGATTTGGGCTGTGTACACTTTAGGTCGTCGATAGCGGGTCGCTTACTGATATTCACAGAGGACTATGTGCTGGGAGCATATCTTCAGAAGTGAAAGACGACCGAGCTGTTAGCTGACGAACGGGACGAGGCGGCTCGCCGGGAACATTCTCGGCCTTCTCGAGTCGGAAGAACGACGAGTGGTGAAGGAATCGTACGGCGTTTGGTCGGAGGGTGATCGTGAGGGGGAGGTATCAGGAATTCTCGCTACCATACGGCCCATACTCGCCCGGAGCCCAACGTGATCTGTGGCCACCTGAACGATCCGAAATTGCTCAATCGCTTGTTTCACTGGCTAATATACGTCAAGTCGGCAAAGCCCAGTGAAATTTTGATGGGACTGTGCATCGAGGGACAATTCGTGGACAGCAAGCGCTGACGATCAAACGGCAGGGAGGGAGGACTTCATAGAGGTTCGGTCGTCGACAGATTTGTACCTACTATCCGCCTCAACGCATCATGGGATCTCACTCTCAGAGCGCATGCTCGCTCGTCAATCGTCGCCCTCATTCGTGATTGGGCGCGATTGCGTTACCAAACCACAACGTTGTACACGCATGTGGCTTTTCGACCGAGAAGCTCCACAGCGGTCAACAGCTTACGCGCCATTCATATTCCCTGGCCCACGTAGACTTCAAGATCGTCCGAAGCAATATCGCTCGTGGGGTCGCAATGGACATCGTCCAGCGAGCGAGGCAACGGTACGATGTGCGGAGGGGTATGGGCAGGATGATGAGCAACATGGTCGAGATGGCACGTCTCTGACGAAGCCCATCTGGCATTTGTATCGAAAGTCTTGCAAGGTGAATACTGTTTGGAATGACATGGGGATATATCACATGAACCTATCAACGATTATGGCGGCTCGACCCTGCTGCTTCGTGCCTCTTGTTGTGACTGAATCTCGATCGACGCAGGATTTCTCTGTATAGTCAAGATCAGGTTCGCCCCGCATTGTCTCGACGTCTGATCGTCCTATCTCAACGCCTTGCGCTCTGCCCGATTGAACCTTTCGACGGGATCGAGGCGCAATGATACCGCCATTGCGACATTCGAACGAGTCCCGTTCACTACATAGTTCCGCCATTCTTGTAGCGACAAGTTCATCGTATCCGTTGTTGTGCGGGAGAGAATAACGACTCTAAAGTCCGGCAGCTTCCAGTACTCTTCCGTTAGGAAATCACATTCTTGCTCCTCCTTGGGACGTTGCTTTCAGCTGAGGGCATCGATTAACCTGTCGATCTGGAACATATTTCTGACCAGCTCGGCAGGGTAATCAGCGGAAACATCGATTTCACGGGCCGCACTCTCCAGCCGGAATCGTCGATGTTTCTCTGGCACGTGGGCGTCGCACTGTAGTGAGTAGGGGAGGGATGCGATGTGTTCGACGGGGCAGATTCCCACCCATCTGATTTCGATGGTTGGGTTGGCCGAGGGATGGAATCGTGTCGTGGTCGGTAGCCTATGGAGCGAGTTGAGCAGGAGAAGGAGATGTGAGCGTGGTTCGGGAGTCAGACACTTGCGCAACAGTCAGAGGAGGACAATAGGAATAATGAACGAGGTGGTACGCACAGACCCTGAATGCTGACACCTTTTCTATTGTCCTCTGGCGTGCTGTGTCTCCACATACACGCCCTCTTCCTCTTGTATCTCGCTAGATCCACATTCCTCATACCTATAATCAACAGAAGACGGCTTTAGGTCGATTGCAAGAGGAAAGAGAATCACCCACGAGGAGCCTGTTGCCGTCCCATGCTATGCAATGGACATTTGTCTCCTCATCCAATTGTCCGAGCTCGGCCTTGATAACCTTTGCCGCGGCTTTCCTCTCCAATGTCCATTAGCGATACCGCGAGGGAGCGGGCTGCATCAGAATCGACGCTGAGCCAAGGGCAGATGGATGAACAGTCACTCACGATGCGGTGTAACCATCAGCCCCACCGGCGCAAGCCAATTAGCCCATCCGGGGACTGGCGAGGCCTCTCCTTCTTTCGTCCTTGGCCTTCTTGGATGGATGGATTTAGGTCAAGCGGAGTGTCGAGCTGACGGGGTACCAGTGAGGGATCAGGAGACTCGCACGCGAATGTAGACCGAAACGAGCGGGCCCGAGCTTGCGCATTGATTTCACTAGTCGCGACAGTGAGCCCAGGAGATACGACAGCAAGGTCGAGCTCACCTCAGTCCTATCGATCGGCAGGTGGGCAAGGGACGGGGTCAGATAGTGGATGCAGCAGTTCAAAGACAATGAAAAGACTTGTTGAGGAAACGGAACTCCAAACCTTAACTTCGGACCTCGCTACCGTCGCCAGCTTGCAGTCACGGGTAGTCTCTCACCGCTCGTAAAGCCCAAGCCAATGAAGCATCAACCTGCTACTCCCACACTTCCTACATACCATGACCCAACAGCCCTCCACAATTCGCTTGACGCGGCGTACACGCTGCTCGGAGGAATCACGAAGGAACACGGGGAGGACGAAGGGGTAAGACTGGCCAACAACCCAGAGACATTTGCGGTATATTTCAAGGCCGCCTAAGCGTTTGGGAAAGTGATGGCTGCATAGTCAAGGTCTGAGACTCAGATGAACGCACAGGTGGATCCCTGCTCCCGAACACAAATCTTGGCTTTTTGGCGGTAGCTCAGACGAGCCAAATTTCAACACAGGATCGATTGCGAGCCGAGTTGGTAGAAAAGGAGAAGAAGATAGAGACCAAGAACAATGAAATAGACGACAAGGAGATCGAAATCGAGGAGAAGACCAAGGAGTCGGTGCGTAGTGCGCGAGCCATACAGACAATGAAGGCTGAGTTGCATCAGATTCAGATGATCTCGAAACCACAACAAGTGAATGGGGGAAAGGTCCCCGCTCTTGTTCGCGATTAGATAGGAAAGAAGGTGCATGACGAGTCGCTATGAAGACATTCTCTGATAGACATCATCCCATGGGCGCCATCTCATGCTAAGTTCAGAGCTAGGACCCTTCGGAGATAAGTTTCCGTCCGCATCCGTCCCAGGCCTTCTCGATGTCATATGAATGATCGAGGCGTGTTCTTTTGCGCAGGTTTTGCCAGGAGAGGTATTCCGTCCGGCCAGTCGAGAACGTGAAGGTCGAGAGTTGGAAGGGTACCGCTCGGAATCCGGGCTGTCCGAGCCAGATCCTTCCCTTCTTTCTGTGCCTCTTCACCATCAGGCCTAGCACATGGACCATGCTGCCCACTTTCGTCATTGTCCATCGTTCCTTCAAGCAGTTTATGACTTGTTGGATGTCGTTCGAGTGCTTCGAAGCGACGATGATGTCATTGACGTATGCGTGGAGATTGATCATTCCTTTTCTGTTTGTCGTTCAGTAGAGTTCCCAACCCGATTCTAGTCTCTGAAAGTGAGATCGGCGAGAGCGGAACCCGATTCGATCCACCAAGTCCGTCCATACTGTTTGAGTTCATATAGCGAAATCACAAGTCGTAACGCGTTCGAGCGCCAGGTCCCGATTCGCTGGACAAGTAGCCATTGGGGGAGTCCTTGTAGTTCTCCTCGTCGAGTCTGCCGATCACATACGCTCCCTCGACGTCCGATCAATGTAGCTCGAGGCTGAGCGTCGTGGGTAGCATTCGCCAATCGTCAGGAGTCGTTCCAATGATGTCGTTCGGCCTGGTCGCGGCTTTTGCAGGTCGTCGTTTTGTTTCCCTGGTCCTCCCTCTTTTCGAGCCTGCGGGTAGGTTGGGGGTGGTCTGAAGCGTTGCCGATCCTGTTCGGATCGAGGGATCTGCAGCTGCCGGGCTATCTAGCCCCCTTCTGTCTTTGCGGGTCAGGATGGTGTAAACCCTTGTGACCCAGCGGGAGTCGAGCGTCTCGGTCGAGTCGTTGTCTTTCCTTCTTCGTGTGTGGGGCATGTCATTTTATGCTCTAGTAGTGAATTCACTACATCTCATACAACCTGTGGAACCTTATGTGCGATTGTCGAGATACGAGGCTCGGCCTGTATTGGGTAATCTGCTGCATAGATAGAGGATCTACTACTACAAGATACTCGAGATGGGATAGGGGAGAAGCTACGGGATTTACGGTATCATGCATGACACCTATATTCACCTTCGACACTCCTTTCATTCCTGATACTCTTTCCAGCTTGAAATCACTCTCTCTATACGCTCGTACACCTCTGTAGCACCCTTCTAGAAGCTTCCAAAGCTGTTGGCCGTCCTTTCGCTGCTCGATCGCTTTTCGGTCGTTCCTCTGAGCGTCCAATCTTAACTGTTTCATCGCAATTTGATGTGGCGGGCCGCCAAGAGGCTTCTTAAGGACGTCTGCTCGCTGCTTGACCGTCTCGATGTATTCGAGAGCGATTTCGCCCGATCATCTCCCACGGCACCAAACAGTCATGTGAATCGAACATTTTGCAGAACGGGATCTGGCAGCGCAAGCACCCTCTTTGGGAGGAGCAGAATTCAACCAGCCACTTTTGAGGCAGGGAGGTGTCCCGTGTTTGGGAGCAGCAGAGTGTAATCAGCCATTTGTAAAGCTGCCTGAGTCTGGTATACATTCAGCAGTTCATTGAAAGTCACTTCGCGATCGGCATCCGATCCGGCTCACTCAAGCTGAGGTCGATGTCTCTTGACATGCTTTGGGATGACGGATGGATACCGCCAGCAAAGCGTCCAGACGAACTATCTCTAAACGGGTATAGTTCGTGACCTCCTATAGCAGGATTCGCCAGCTGGGCCCGACGTGTTGGCTGCTCCAGGCCTCTTCAAGTCCTCCACGGGTCCAATATGAGTACGGAGGACGATGGGAACTATACGCAGTGCCAAGCGCGCCTGTGTGTTGGCCTCAGTATGAAGGTGTCAAGGGGGCATGTTGACGGTTGTGAGTGGGAAAGTACTCGCTGACTTTGGCTGAGTCACCATTGTTGAGTATTTACCCTTGACACGTGGACATTGGGTGGAGTTTGATCCGCGGGATATAGTTCCCCTTAACACGTGGTCTTGGGTTGAGTTTTGTCCAAGTTTCGATGACACTGACACGTGAGCATTGGGTTGAGTTTTGTCCGAGTTCTTCATACCCTTGACACGTGGGCATTGGGTCGAGTTTCGTCCGAGTTTCGTTCCACGCACACGTTGGCATTGGGTTGAGTTTTGTCCGAATTCTCCATATACTTGACACGTGGGCATTGGGTCGAGTTCTGTCTGCTAGTTGTTGTTTATACCCTTGACACGAGGTGTATGGGTTGAGTTGAGTCCGTAAGTTATCCTCACCCTTGACACAAAGGTGAACCTGTCTTTGAATGAATGCGGCTTTGATCAATTGGCTTTCAGTGATAGGGTCTGTCTACGTCCTCGTCACATTTTAGCTCCTAGTGACATGCCAGTGTCCCATTCATCGACTCTACCAAGTCACGAAGCATGCCCCTTTCAAGGATTGGGTTCTCCTTGACCTTTCCCTCTCCCTCCACCAAATTCGCCACGTCGATTCGAAGTCTAGGTCGCCTCCAAGGGGTTTTGAGGCTAGCCAGGATGTGGTACTGAGCCCTTGCAGCTGGATGTAAGGTGTAGGCCGTGGGGGGGGTTAGCAGGGCGGATAATCCCGCAAACGCCGTTTAGCCTACCCCTTGCCACATGAGCTTTCCCACGCCACGTGAGTCTTGTGCTGAGCTGAGATCATGATCGTAAAATTGTTTTCAACAATGATCAAATTGTATTTGACTACGGATGATAACTATTTGACTACGGTCAATCAGAACTGCTTTGGTCACATGTGATGGAAGCGCCTGAGCGTGCTGCGTATTATTGAACGGCTTTCCCGACAAATCCGTGTGGCTTCTTTCACCCCATCCACCTCGTGTGCAGCATATGCCGATATATCTCGCGGACCAAACTCAACCCAAAACCCACGTGTCGAGGGTCACTATATGCCGCGGATCAAACTCGACCCAATGACCACGTGTCGAGGGTAACTACATGTCGCGGACCAAACTCAACCCATTGGCCACGTATCAATGGTGACTTCAAGGTGGATAGCTCATTCCTCTCGCATTTCCGACTATGCTCCCCATGTTCTGCCGGTCGCATGTCCAGCTAAATATCGTTGCGGTTTGTGCGGTCCAATTTGCTTGTTCTAAGACATCCACCAGGTTGATTGTGCGCTGACAGGAACGTGAAAAATTAATCATGGCAAGAAGTGTCTCAGACGTCTGTCGCTCCACTCCTGTACTACTTCTTGCGTTATCGGCAATGAGGGAGAATCACGATTTGGAGCAATACTTGTTCTACCCTAGCCGGGTAAGCCGTCCTCTGTTCTTGCCCCCTTCTTGGCTTCGATGGCTTGACTCGGAAATCATCAAAGTCAATGGTGCTGGCAGTATCCATCCAATCGGCCCTCGCCTAGATGGCCCTTACTGTTTCCCGTCACACCATCTGCCTCACTTATCGTCGAAAGCTTCCCATCAAGGTGTCGCTACCTATGCTCTGGCAGTAAGTAGCCTTCTTTCCCCTTCCATTCAAATCATAGCTTCCAACGCTAATGATCATGACAGCCTCGACCTGGTTCCTTTTCTACATCCACGTGCGTAATCTCCGTCGTTGCCCTCACATATGTGCTTCGAGGAAGGTACATTGTCGTACTATTCGCTCGTTTTTTTCCATCTTACTCCTACTGCGATCAGTCAATGATTTGAATCATCAAACGTCCCCTCCCTCGTCACCGCCCCATTTCACCATCTTCGCGATCCAATCCTGCATACGCGATCATCTCTCGCTAGCACAGAGCCCCATCGTCCTGTCCTTGTATGTTCTCTAGTTGTCATCACGGAGCTCAACGTCCTTTCCATGACACTTCCTCCCTCATATGATAAGTCAGTCAAAGCCGGATCCATGACAGCATCGATCTCAATGTCTCGTCAGGCTTTTCACCTTCATCTCTACGCGACCGACATTGCTGATACCTCGCCTCGTTGATCTCTCGTCTTGGTTAGATTGCTGAAGATCCACTTCCAAGGCGATCTCGTTAGTCTCGCAGTCATTTTTCACAAGTCGTCCACGTCCGAGGGCTTTGTCGCCGCGACAATTCAAATCTTGATCTTCACATTACTTCTCGCTTTGTCACTTTGTGCATGCTGGTCGGAAGGTCCAATATTTCACAGGGCCATCGGTGCATGCTTCAGTGATACCCGACTGACTGCCCAACACAATGCACCGCGAGGATGTTGGTCTCCGATTGCTAGAGACAGGACAGCAAAGGTATCAGGACCGAGATACTGTAGGCTGAGCGACTTGAGATGAAAAAATTGCACGGATTTCGCCTACCTTACATAAACAAGGAAGCCGTCTGTCGGTTACCTGCGGTATTCTCACATGCTCCTCTGCAATGATGGATCGGATGTCAGAGAAGCTCTTTTGAACTGTCAGTGATGAGAGAAGAAGACGAGTCCGTCAAAGCAGTGGGGAGGTGCTTGTCGCACAGTGCTCGGGGAACTGGTGTAGACACTAGTGCGCTCCTCAGTCCAAGCGGTATTCGAAAGCCTGACCCCATCTTGCAGCTCCGAGGGAAAGTCGAACAATTTTTAAGTAGTATGAAGCACTAATTACTGAAACAATGATAGCGACGATTGCCCTTTTCGTCTTACCGCACCTGCTGGCACGAAATTTGGGTAGGACTGCTGCAAAATACCGAGTGCAATAAAGTCTTTATTTCGTGCATTAGCCAACAAAATATTTGCGAATAGAATTGTTAGACCTAGTCCAAGTGGAGAAGGATCGTAAGGACGGCTCTCCTCTAGGCGAGCCGCATAGATTGAACCGGGAGAAATCTACTACAAGCGCCTTCAGATAGTGAAAGGAGATGATGATCAACATCGAATGAGGGATTCCCCCTTGTTAGGCCATCGCTTTTTTCCAATTCCTTATCATGCAACCCAGTTCGGCAATGGCAAGTGCCACACTCGCCGTTCGGGTACTTTCATGTATCTATGCGTGTATCAACTGTATGAGAGACCCGGTGGTACATGGAGGCTGTCAAGCACGTTCTACCGAGCCTGTAGAGCCTTTAATCACTGTTTTTGCTGCATTCCTTGCACTGTTGTCGTCTTTGGCATCTTTCACCCTCAGAGCTGCTATTTCAGACTTGATATCGTCGTCCAGCTTGTGTTCCTCACACTAGATCTCAGTCGCCACCATGACCACTGTGTCTACTGCTGTCGGAACCATTCAATGACCTCTGCTTGTGCTCTCAGTGGTGCTCTCATTGAGATGCACCGACAAGACTTCAATGTAGCTCTGACATCATGTCCTGTACCGCCAGACCTCTGCAGTTCCTGCAATTCGCTGCGAGAGGACATGACACATACTGACCTTGAAATGCTATCTGCTCCGGGCTGCGTCCCCCTTCCATTCTCATCTTGTGCTTGTTCCAGCGGTTGGTAAACTACTCGAGCGAGTGGTTTAGCATGGGAATATAGCAGAAATGTAGACACCACAGTTCCACAGGATTCTCAATATCGAGCTTGCCGTTCTCCTCGAGGTATTCAAAGACCAAGCGGTACGAATCGGTACACCATTTCTGGAGGCCTACCCATAGCCTCTCTATGCGCTGGCTGTGCCTGGACGTCCCTTGTATGAACGATCCTCGACCCAAGCCTATCCACCAAGTCAGTGAAAGGACGTTTGGGATATGACGTCAGTTTCGCAAGACAGACCTCTATGCTCCTCCATGAGCTGTTTAACGCCTAGATTCTCGCCCCCAAAGTCCGCCCGCACCCTGCTAGGACATCCATGCCGTTGTACGCCTTCCCAGAAGAGACGGGTAACGGTATCGGCTTGATTATTCGAGCTGGCGTGTAAGAAGGTGATTGTGCAACTAAATCTGTCGATCCCTCCATGAATGACAAGTTTCCACCTGATGAGCTTGTGGTGCCCGTCAATATGCCATAGGGAGTTGTAGAAGGCAACAGAGTACGTCCTCCGCTTTGAAATCTTTGACCAACGGTGTGTGATTTCCCCAGGATACATCCTCCTCAGGTGGCTCTGTTACGACCCTGCACGTCCCATCCACTCCCAACACAACACCCTCTTCCTGTTTGGGTCGTAACACCCTAATACCAGGTGGCGCCAGGTGACGCCAGGTGATACCACCCGACGCCAGGTGATACCACCCGACGCCAGGTGATCCCACCCAACGCCAGGTGACACCAGGTGACGACCCTTAGTGGGTCGTAACACCCTAATACCAGGTGGCGCCAGGTGACGCCAGGTGATACCACCCGACGCCAGGTGATACCACCCGACGCCAGGTGATCCCACCCAACGCCAGGTGACACCAGGTGACGACCCTTAGCTAGATACTACATATATAAAGGGCTCTGCTCGATCTTGATCCTTCTTCCCAAGGATCAATATATCATCAGTTACTTGCCAAAGCCTCCTTGCTATCGCTCGACACTCCAGTCTATCTCTTACGTATGCCGTTCACATACGGAATCCTTCGTGCCCTTCGCCCACGACCAATACAAGTCCAGTAGTTACGGTTCACTACCCGTAACTCAAGCTCGCCCAATTACGAACCTCGTCGCTGGCTACTCGTCTTCGGTCTATCTAAGGCTTCCGAGTACGAGTCGTAACAGGCTCCAAACTCAAGCTCTTGGGATGACGATATCGAGCGATTTGAGGCCTGCTAGCACCCCTATCTCTCCTTCCTGACGAGTTCCCATACTTTGCACTCGATCTATGGCCTGAATCAGAGTCAATATTTGGAGACGGACTTGGAGACGGACACAGGGACAGAGAAACATCATGAGCAGGGGGAGCTACCTGACAGAGAAAGCACTTTGGTAGTAGATCACACACAAAGTACTATCCATGTCTGGCATGTCCTCCTGCTCATGATGTCCCAATGCGCTGAAGACTAAACTCACCACCGAAAGGTCGAGATCGTCGAGGTCTGTCAGGTTCCTCTTGGTAATCCCTATCTCCTTCCGCCTTTGCCAGAGAGTCTGTCGAGTAACCCCAAAGTAGTCCTGCAAGTCCCTGTCCTTGTAGCCTTCCTCTATCAAGAGTAGCAGTGTTTCTTCGTCGATAGCGACTCGAGGCCGGCCATACTTGCCGATCTCGTATGAGAAGCCGGGTGCCAATGGTGCGAGGCCTCTGGACCGATTGGTATCCTTCTCAATAGCCTCGAAAACGTCCCTAGCTTCTCCAACGAACAGTATGAGGTCGCGATAAGCAGGAATGGGGATAGACCACTGGAGACATTGAAGGACATCGAGTATTTCTTCAAGTACACCAAACAAGCCAGGGATCGCACGTGCATCGCGGGCGGAGGGCTCTGTATGTAGGTAGGCCATCACAGGAGCGGTATAAGTGAAGATCATGGCTTGTAGCTTGAGGATGTTGTTGATAGAGAGAGGTATAGGCTGTGCCGAGGTAAGGTGGAGGTAGAGGAGCGGAGGCAAATCTCTTACATCGTTGGGTGAAGCGAGTTCGCGTCCATATGCATCCATTTTGATATCAATCAACGCGGGTTAGCCATACAAAGCGAATGGTGGTCATTGCTTGGCTCTAGGTGGTCTGTAGCGGAAGATACGAGAATAACGATGTACGAACCGAATCTACGAACCGATGTTACAAACGGCGTTCCATAATAGTATGGATCGTTCGACTCGTCTTGTCTTGTTTACGCCCACATCAAATCCCTCGCCCAACGACGATATTCCGGTCCTCCGCTCCACCCCGCTCGACCACTCTTCCGCCTCGTCGACCTCGTCCACCGCTGGAACGCTCTCCACTCCCTCGCACATACATCAACCAACTCCCTTGGTCCATAGCTACATACACAATCGGTCCCCCAAGTGCGTTATCAGATTCTCCCCTTATCACCTCAGCGCTGACTTTCCGCAGCTTCCACTCCAATTTTACCCGCACGATGTTCTCCTACTCTGCCACAGACTCATACGAACCGTAGCAACACGCCGGTTCCATCCTGTCAAGCTCTGAACCTCTTGTAACGTTGATAGCCTTGCGAGGAGCTGGTTATGCCGCGAAGAGATGGATGAACTATTGAATAGACTTAACATTAGATTCTCGAGGAGAATCTAAGAACTAGCTACGAAGGTATAAGTAGGTCGAGCCATAAGGGTCGACCATCGACTACAATCCTAGACCCTAAAGGAACCCTTTCCGTCTATCCGTCTAATCTAGTCTTCAGCCCAGTCCGGTTCATGACACATCCACAACACGGCAGTTGAGCTTTCTGGTCAGACGTCACCTGCTCACCTCACCCCCGTCATGCTGACCTTGGGCGCCCAGTCGCGCTATGGGTCCCCGTCCTCGTTTCAGCCACCCCTTCTCCGGTCCTGCCTTGTACTCGACAGGACGCTTCAATGGATCCTCTTCCGGTCACTTCGATGAGGAAGCGGACGATACTCCCCTCCTGGCCATCGTCTTCTCTCGGTCGACCTCTCCCACTTTATAACCTCCGAAGACCGGCCACTCCCCCCATCCGTCACCCGCTGGCCCACTCTCTCCGTATCCACCGGGAATGAGATCAACAGCTTCTGTCCTCACCCTCAAAGCGTCCAACTCGCCGACATACGTCGACCAGCCTTAACCTAAGGCTTCGCTACCGTTACTGGGAAGTCGTCTCTCCCATTTGGCCGAGTAGACGTGGTCTGTTGGCACTTTGGTACTCCTTGATCTTACAAGTCCACCGAACCCGATCGGGTAGAGATACTACTTATCGTCACGCCACCTCGCACAAGATGGGATGTCCATCTATCTTGCTTGGACAAGTCGTTCGAAAGAGGAACAACTCCGGCCATCTTCAACACACCGAGAAATGGTTCTTCTCCATACATCGTTGCAACAAACTCTCCGACGACCACCCTCCTATCAGCCCTCGCTCCGTCGCGGCTCTATGGAAGCTCGTCTCGGAGCAGCTTGATGTTCTGCTTTCAAGTCTACCACGGTGTGACGCCTGCTCAAGCCTTACTCTGCCTCGGCGAGTTGTTTCCGAAGTGCGACCACAGATGTTTTGGGCCGAAGATTCACTCGACATCGTCTTTCCTCTCCCGCTCGACGTCCCTCTTCTCCTCTCCAGTCGAGCGACATGCGTCTCTGCATCGGCGAGTCGTTTGTGAAGTGCATATGTGGATGCCCCGGCGGAACGTTTCGTCTCGACCTCGTCCTCCCTCTCCTGCTCGACCTCCCTTCCCTCTTTTTGCCCTCGGGCAACTCTAGCCTCTGCGTCGACGAGTTTTCCGTGAAGGGCGGTTGCAGTCGAGTCGACGCGACGTCCCGACTCGATCTCGTCCTTGTTCTCCTGCTCCGCCTCCTGCTTCTCCCTCTCCAGCCATGCAATCTCGGTAGCTTTCACTTCCTTCACATTGGTGCATTCTTTTGCGAGCCGCCTTATGATGAAAAGGTGCTCCTGGACCAGACGAGAGCTTGCGTTTTGATGATCCTTCTTCAAGCTCGAGGCATAGTTAGTGTGTTGGTCCAAGAAACGAGTAATGGCGTCCAGGTTCTGCTCCTCCAAACGACAGACGAGTGCATTTGTCTCCCTCCCCATCGCTGCGATCTGGTCCTCTTGGGACTCGAGCTTGGCGGTTTACGTTTGTGGCGTGTTTTGTCTGGACATCAGATAAACTTTGCAGCTCTCGGTGCGCCGCGTCGAGCTCTTCCTTTTCGTCGACCGTCGCGTCGCGAGCGTCCTTTTCATCTTTCACGCGTCGTTGCAGAATTCATCCTTTCCGGCGTCAAATCGATAGATGGACAGTGACGATTCTCCACCCACATCGACATCGGTCACATGCTTTCTTCCTGCTCGACCATCTGCAAAATCTTGCTCCTACTGCGCTTGTGCGACTGTGCGATCGAGATGCTCCTCGTCTCGCACTCCCCACTGCCAGAGACTCGACGGCTTCCGAGTTGAACTCTTTTTCGAGGAGGGAGGACCGTTGTGGCTTCATATTTTTCTCTGCACCGTCGATCGTCCAGTCTGACTTAGTCTCGTCGAGGGAAAAATCAACGGGCAAGTCGACAGAGCCAGAATATCTGTCGGTACAATACGCCGTTTGCTGTCCTCGGCCCGCGCCAAGTCAGTACAGACGCAAGCGATGTGGAGTGGTATTCTGCAGCCTGTAGCGCCTCTGTTCCTTGATGGTCTAACGCTGGGAGAGACACGTTTGGAGCCCCGATATGTTGCGGTATGTGTGAGGGAAACGATTTACGCTGGGAGGGGGACATGTTCCGTCGACCGACCTTTCGGCGGCCCGTCCAAGCGTCCCACGATCCTCTTGTGTTCTGGTTCGCTTTGGGAGACACCATGTGGGACGCTTGTGGCCTCCGACAGTTAGCATTGGCCGTGTTCTTTACACCAGGTGAGTTCAATCATATTGGGCTAGATCGGCGTCGATCGGGGGACTGCCTATGTTTTTGAGTCTTGCTACTTGGGGATATTATCTACTCCCGCGCCCCATAGCTTTCTCAGGCTCCTCCGTTTATCTCTTCATCTGCCATGTCCATGAGTCCATCCTCGTCCCCTCCCAGCGGCTGACTCACCTCCAGATCGTTCACAACTACCACCATCATTACCGCAATGGGCACCCATCGGTTCATCGCGTACATCGGTCTCGAAATACGCTGAAGCCATCCCACCACGCCGTAGAGCGGGGCTGGGTATAGGTAGTACAGTCCAGAGGTGGCAAAGCCAACTGCCGCGGTAATGATCAGACGGAGGTGTTTTCTTCGCCGTTCGATGATCTTTTGCAAGTGTCGCTGCATTCTTTTCCAGCATCGTTGCCATGTTCAATTAGCGTACTTTCCCCGCTGGATTTGGCGATTGGACGGATTTTCGATAGACAGGCGCGTCGGCCAAGTCCTTCTCGACTGTTGATAGCCTAAGAGCGGAGAAAGAGAAACCTCCCTCGGCTGCAAAGAGCCATTTCTCCTAAAGCAGCGTCTGAGGGGACTCCCGCCCGACAGATCCAGTGGTCAGGGGTGGGATGGTAGCCTGGTTGTTCACATGAAGGAGGCTTGCGAGCCGGGACAAGGAAGAGGAGAATTTGGCGAAGGGCGGTGAGCACGGCACGTAACTCCTTGAAATGGTTCTTTTCCGTTAGTATGTCGGCGAGGAAAGCGATAAGGAAACGCGGCAAAGACAGCACTTGGCAACCCACGATGTCCCTGGCCGCCTTTGCTACCGCTACCGTAGGTCCATACAGTAGGGGTTCATTCGCCACGGAACGCTCGAAGTGGCGCCGCAATTTTCAGACTTACGCTTTGTCACATCACTGAGCACCTATGCATTAGTCTAGAGACCTGTAACTTCGCGTGTCGCTAGCTTAGCATGTTGGCTACAGGTATGCAAAGGGCAGACTCACACTAGTACTTGGTAACAAACCCTCGCACTTTCCGTACAGCCACCAAACGCCTCTCCATACTGTCCACTGTCCTGTCTATCACTTGCTGTGGTATTTCATTCCAGATCATTTGTGCAGCTTCAAACATGGCTACGGGTGTGGTAGGTCGAGATGGGAGTGTAGCCAGCTGTCTCTTGAGGTATGCCCAGCAGTTTTCGATGGGGTTAAGGTCCGGGGAGAAGGGGGTACAGTAGTGTTTCATTCGCCACGGAACGCGAAACGCGCTTTTGCCACTTCACATCCTTTATGACGCGACGTGTTCAGCATGCTATAACTTGTCACACAATTTTCCTAGAGTCTTCATACTCCGTCCACAGCTAAAAGATGACCGGAACTCCATATTCGCCTTCGAAACGCGCCATGATATACGAAGCAGCAATGGTGACACCTTACAGACAAGTGGCATCTCGATTTGGCTGCTCTATCAGTATTGTCTCGCGTCTGGTCAAGCAGCGCGTCCAAACCGGTTCTAACTACTCGCCCCCTCGACGCAGTCCTCCCCGCAAGGTGTCTGCCCGTGTCCTCAGCCAGATTTGGCGCACTCTGATCAAAATTCGGCGTTTGTCACAGCGATACATCCTACCCCTTCTCAAGGAGATCGACATTCACATATCTTTCTCTACATTACAGCGTGTAATGACACGCTGTGGACTCGCAAGGCGGATCGCTCGCGTCAAACCCTTCCTTAAACCTCGCACTAGACGTCTACGCTTTGCCTACGCCTTCTCCCATCGAAACGACGGACCTATGGACTGGAGAAGAACGATTTTTACCGATGAGGCAGCTATCAGGATGAATGGTACCATTCGGACTTGGGTGACGAGGAGGGACAAGGAGTCGTACCTGGAGGAGTGCATGGTCCCCAAGCTGCTCTCTGCAAAGACGACAGTGATGGTTTGGGGAGCCATATGGCATGGGGGGCGGTCGGAACTTGTGCGCTTTGACACCAGTCAAAGTGGCAGCAAGAGGAAAGGAGTGACTGCCTCTATCTATCGCGATCAAATCACTAAGGACGCCCTCAAACGATGCTGGACTCGAGTGAATACAAACTGGAGGGCGTACGGAGGTGCTAGAATCGTAGAAGACAACGCTTCGATACACACCGCCGCTCTAAACCGATCTGCAGGAGCAAAACAAAAGTTCATATACCTCAAACACCCCCCCTCTTCCCCCGACCTCAATCCCAACGAGAACTGCTGGGCGTACCTCAAGAGACAGCTGGCTATTCTACCCAACCGTCCCACCACCCCAGACGCCATGTTTGAGGCCGCAAGAACGCTCTGGAAAGAAGTCCCACAGCAAGTTATAGACAGGACAGTTGATAGCATGGAGAGGCGTTTGGCAGCCGTGCGGAAATTGCGAGGGTTCGTCACCAATTACTAGTGTGAGTCTGTCCTTTTCAGGACCTGTAAACATCTTGCTAAGCTAGCTACACGCGAAGTTAAAGGTCTCTAGATGCATGCATAGGTGCACAGTGAAGTGACAAAGCTTAAGTCCAATTATTGCGGCGCCACTTTGAGCGTTCCGTGGCAAATGAAACACTACTGTATGGTTGACATATATATATCTATGCCTTGCTCCTGCAGATCGATTGATGGCGGCGGTGTGTATCGTGGCGTTGTCTTCAAGGATCCTGGCGCCTCCATAGGCCCTCCAGTTATGTTGACACAAGTCCAGCATCGTTTGAGGGCGTTGTTGGTGATCTGATTGCAATATAGCAAGGCGGTCACCCCTTTCTTCTTCCCTTCGCTTTCACTGCAGTCGAAGCGTACCAATGGAGAGCGTCCCCCATGCCAGATAGCTCCCCAAACTATCACTGTCGTCCTTGCAGAGAGTAGCTTCGGTACCATGCAGTCCTCCAAGTACGCCTCCTTGTCCCTCCTTGTGACCCAGGTCTTGATTGAGGCGTTCATCCTGATGGCTGCCTCATCAGTGAATATCGTCCGTCTCCAGTCCATGAGACGATCGGTGCAATGCTGGCAAGCTGTCATGACGGCCGCCGTCATGACCACAGACTTAACCGCCACGAGTCGGCGATCGCCGCCTTTCGCTACAATCTTGCTTCGTCCTGGTTCCTTCTACCTTTCGTCCCCTTTCGTTCCCTTTCGTTCCTATCGCCGAGCGTCCCTTTCAACGATAGATGGTGTCTCAACGTAGAAGCACGCTCAACGAGCGTGGCTGGATATAAGAGGGAACGGCGGGTCTTAGGTAGTTCTCTAGTGATTTCACGATTGAGTCATTTTCCCCCATTCAAGTCTCGCAAAGCGACCTCGCTTTGCTCTCCGATCGTCTGTAGTCTCTTCGGCCATTACAGGCCTTTTGCGCCTAGTTTCCTTGACATTAGCCGACTCTCGTCGACTTCGTCCCCAAGTTCCTCCCGTTCGGTGTGATCGGTCCGTTGGTTGGATAGCATCGTCGAGCATCGTGACACAAGCGTAGGCATAGCGTAGACGTCGAGAGCGCTTGTCGAGGAAGGGTTTGACGCGAGCAATGCGCCGTTGGAGCCACACTGGCGCATAATGCGGTTGAGGGTAGACAGAGATATGTGAATGTCGAGTTGCTGGAGGAGGAGGAGTATTTGACGCGGTCCCAGTCTTCTGTTTTTTGTCAAGGTGCGCTGAACTTGGCTGAGGACTCAGGGAGATACCTTGCGAGGTGAGATTCGCCGAGGGGGCGAGTAGTTGGATTGCGTTTCGGCGCGCTGCTTCACCAAACGCGAGACAGTACTGATGGAGCAGCCAAAGCGGGATGCAACTTTCCTGTAAGGCGTGGAGGCGGCTGCTTCTGCAATAATAGCTCGTTTTGAAGGCGAGTACAAAGTTCCTGTCATTGTCTAAGTATACGCAAAGTATGAAGGCTCTAGGAAAATCATGGGCAAAGATATAGCATTCTGAACGCGTCAGTACATAGGGTGAAGTGATGTGGCAGAAGCGCGTTTCGCGTTCCGTGGCGAATGAACCCCCACTGTATATCCAACGACGGGCAGCTGGAGAAGGCGGATGCTGTCCCAGCCGTTCTCGGAAGGGGCAAGTACCACTGCAGGTTGGCATGGGTGGGCTTGGGATTGCGGCGGCGTCGGGTGAGATGCTCCAGAAGGTCGGCGAGAGCTTTCCAGAGACGCGGCCGGAAGACTTGTCCGAGTTGAATGACGCCGCCCGGGATCTCGAGAAGACCGATGTCGTGTCAAAGGCTGGGTCGGGAAGAAGACGTGGCGAGTGGTGAGGGCGGTGATGTCGGTTTCCATGGCTGCGCGTCGAGCAGGGTTGACCCGCGCTTCCGCAGCAACCGTGTCCGCCTCGATTCCCAGAATAATCAAACACGTCAAAGGCCCAAAGCATACTCAGCGGTCGAATGTGATCGCGAGGCAAGAGGCAATAGAGAGGGGAGAATGCACGTCGAAGGACTGTAGGGGCCAACCCTTAAGAAGTCGTCCAGTACTGGAGAAGATGGGACAGACCACACTTCTAGAATATCCAATGGAAGCCTATAAAGTGGTTCACCGCACGAAGGTCGTGGATGCCCCGAGACGACGTTACCTACTTGGGAACTGCAGCCACGGTAGTGACAGCGGAGACGTCCCCTCTCAGCGCCAGTTCCCAATAGCAAGGCGTCACGCGTCTTCGTAGCCCAGGAAGTACAGCTCCGCAGGGCCAGAGGAGTGTTCCTCCTGGTTGTTTGGAGAAGGAAGAATATCTACGCCCAGTGACGCGCCGCATAATATGATAGTCAGCAGCAGCGTAAGGTAAGCGGGGGGCAGGGGATAGTAGAGGAGGGCGAACGTCAACCAAAGAAGGAATGATTGGAAATCCCCCTCAAGTGGAGAAGGGGTACTCCCGCGGGGCACAAAGGCCAGAAATCGGGGGCGTCGCGTGGGGTATGAGAAGTGCCAGTAGCAGGGCAAATGGAGCCGGGATGGCCGTGGGGAACAGAGGGTGGGGCTGAAGGCTGGAAGTTGTCCAAATACCGAGGATTGGAGCAGGCATGGCCTGGGGAACAGGTGTAGGGGAGAAATCAGTGCTAAAAGCTGTGAGGGCACCAATGGACGGCGTGGGCATGGCCGGGGAGAGGAAGGGAGTAGGGGAGAAGATAGCTGGCCGGTGACCGCGGGGAGAAGGCATGAGCAAACCCAGGGAGGGCTGCAAGAGAGAAAAAATTACGTGGGGAAACAGGAGTGAGGGACAAAAAGTGTGTGTATCAGAGATGCGAAATAGCGAGATGTCCAAACTTGCCTCCATGGCATGCATTCCTCAGACCTGCACCATACACATCGTCCTAGTATCCAACCCTCGACTGCAGTCCGAGCAAGCATACTTATGCCGGCCCGGGTTGGTTCCGCAGGGCTGCTGCGCGTTCCAGTTCCGACAGTCCTCGTTGGGCCCGGCAGAAACGCAGGTAACTTGGGGGTGAAGGGGGTTGAACTATACGGGGGGTTGGACTGCCAGGCTCTTGCGCAGCCCGTTTGAACTCGCCACACCTCGACCCAGCTGTGGTCAAATCCTGGACCACTCAATCACAATTAGACTCACGTCAATCTCCTGGTCAAAATCAATTTGACTTCTCTTAATTTTAATCTGACTTTCCTCAAGTTCGATTTGGACGACCATGTCGACTATATGGAGTCAAGGACCGATTGCTGCCGAATCATGAACTGTCCGGTCATTTTAGGTCAAAACAGTTTTCATCAGGAGGAAATACAGGCACATCCACACTGTTCACACCCCATTGAGCCATTTTCCCACCGTAATTGTCCGAAAATGGGCTATGAGAGACAGAGAAATTCTCCGGGCGTCGGCGGATCCTCCATTGGCTGCTCACACCCCATGGCATTTTCCGCCGCAATTCTTCAAAAACTTACCTTACAAGCTGAGGCAATGCTCCTAGTTTATTCTCCGGGAAGGATCGGTTGTGAAGGACGACGGCTGCTATGATCATCCCATGGGCTCTTGCCTCTCCTTTCTTATCCCTCAGAGACATCCTCGAGCCACGAGAGCTTCCCATCGAGCTTTGAGCACACCGATCGAGTGCTCCACCATGACACGCATTTTAGCAGTTTCGAGGTTGAAGAACGCCTGAACAGTCGCAGTGGTTAGTCACCCCTTTGATCGCAAGGGATACAGAGCCCAATATGCTCACTTTCCGCCCTCTTAGAGCACCAGCACCTCTTGTCCGCTTGTGAAGAGGGATACACCGATTCGTACACGTAAATTCCGAGTCCGCGAGGATGTATTCGGTACCACCAAAGAAGCTGTGAGGACTTTGAATGGGATTGATCATTCGCTGGACACGCTGGTCGCTCGAGGATGCTGGGTAGCCGTAATGGATATAGGTAAACCTTCGTCGATCGTCCACGATTCCGACCACATTCAGTCCGTATCGCTCCTTACAACTGTGGAACGCTCCCGCATCGTCTTGTGACGGGGCTTGGTGGAGATTGACGTGAACCCATCGATGATACCAACGCAGTCGGGGATATCGTAGGCGTCTTGAAAGGAGGTAGTGATCTCCATTCTCTGAACTTGCAAATGCCACACGATGAATCTGTCACGCTGGCGAACGATCGCACGCACAGAGCGATTCGTCCACTCGTAAACGGCACCCACTAGCCCAGTATTAGCGTTGTACGAGCGTTTTTCCATGACATACCATATATCCCGAAAGTCAGCGCTATGTGCTTCAATTTCTCGCCGTGGGCCAGCCTGTAGACCATCAGACCTAGCTGATACTTGGGGGGAGCCATAGGCTTCCTCCCAGTTGGCTTAAATATGTCGTCCCCTTCAAACAAGCGGACCAATCGATTGAGTTCGGTTACGGACATTCCAAAGAACAATCTGTGCCATGCTCCTCGATGTTGGAAGATCTCGACTGTTCGACGAAGGAAATAGGTGCGCGGGAGTCGTCCTTCAATTGGGTGACGATCCCAATAGCGTGCGGCTATCATACGGCGTCAAACATCTCACAGATGGAAGAAGAGGGGAAGAATGGGCTTGTAAAAGAGGAGGGGGATCAACCGCTTGATGATTCGAGTTGCTTTTCGGATATTTGTTGCCCTCAAGGTTGGTTTAGCCATTGCGCAGAAGAGCAGAGCGATTGGGAACGCCTAGAGGGAGTAATTGGGACTCTAGCAGCCCATATACATGGCTTCGCGCTTCGAGAGGGCATCGAATCCGCACAGTGGTGGGATCGACCTAAAACGTACCGGGAGACCGAGAGAGTTCCTCGATTTGACGAGCTGTTCGAAGATACCGAGAGTCGCATTTGGTTTGGCATTGCTTTAGAATGAGCAGAGCCGAGCTTGATCGCTTGGTGGCTGTGTTTGGGAGAAATCCAGTCTTTGTCTTCACTGGGAGGAAGCCGCAGGCTCCACCACTGCACCAGCTGGCAGTATTTATCCATGGGCTTGCTCATGGCAGCGACATGAAGACGATAGCACAAACATTTGGGATCTCAGGTAAGCCTTTCAAAGTCTGTCCTTTCGAGTACTTACCCTTCGTTCAGTGGGCTCTGTTTCCAAGTACACCAATCGATGCGCTGTCGTAATCCTCGAGCGGAGAGACGAAGATATTCGCTGGCCTAACGCGCATACTCAAGGAAGCATTAAGGAGTGGTATCTACACCAATACAGCGTCCCCGACTGCGTCGGCATAATTGATGGAGTCAATATCAACCTCATGCGAGCTCCTGCAGGCTCTGCCCAAGGCTTGTTCTACTCTCACAAGGGCAGAAATGGATTCAACACCAATGCCATCGTCGATAATAAGCTCCGGTTCACCTTCCTTGCATACGGTTTCTCTGCAGCAGCTAGCGACGTCCGAATACAGCAGGCCATGCGTCCGCACACCAATCCCGACGAGTTTTTCGATCATAACGAGTATATCCTCGCCGATTCTGGCCTCATGTGTACGCCCTATTTCATCCCCATGTTCAAGAAGCCTCGAGTAACGTCCCTCGGCCCTCGAACCGCGTATTTCAACGCGAAAGCAGCCCCAATGCGTGTCCAAGTCGAGCACGCATTTGGCGTCCTGAAATCTCGATGGCGAATCCTCAAGAACGGCAACTTCAGTGCAGGACAGAGCAGGACGACGCGAGAGCGCAGAGCAGCATCCTGTCCTGCTTCATGCTGCACAATATGATGGTGGACAGCTGGAAACACTACGTCCGGGATGACGAATTGCGGGACATCTTTGGCAACGATTTGGCAGTGTTCTGTTGTGCTGTACCAGCGGCGCCTCGACCTCGCCAAATGCTAGTAGCTCACCACTGCAGAGAGAGGCTGGTGGAGCAGATGTTGCAGTTGGAGCCAACAGTGCTGGATTTGGACACCAGATACGCATAAATACATGTAAGTCCTATCCCTAGTCGTTCATTCTCTCCCAGAGCAGCCTTGCGCTATTCTGCGCCTCCTTTACAGTAGTGATATCGGGAACGTGCTGATGAATCCGCCAGGCGTGCTTCATGATAGCGTCGAATTTCGCTGCTTTTCCACTGTCATAATGCCCTCGACTTGACTCGACTTAGAGGCTAGATGGTAATGCAGTTCATGCTACCGCTACGCAAAAGAAACCTAATGCCTGTGCTCTGGTTATCTAGCCAACGAGAAACATGCTTATATAGGGGTACCGAGTCCGGTGCTATAGCCCTTATGACATCCACCTTCCGCTGCTACTCGAACCTGTTCCTCCATAACCCGTAGCTTTCTCTCTTGGTACTGAGCCTCCTTATCGAGGGAGCTGGAGACGAGCGAGTGCGCATCGCTACTGGCACGTTTGCAAGTACCTGGGGCTCAAAATCATGAGTACTAGTTGTGATGATGACATGTCGTCAGCCATAAAATTGCTCACCCGCTGCTCTGTTATTGAGCGATCCTGGCGTTTTCGTTGAGGTAGAGGGTGTGGATCGTCCTCTTGGGTCTGTAGCAGCTGCTGGCAAGCCCAGTGGAAGTCGAGAGGGCATAGATCGACTTCCTAGCGGGATTTCATGGTCGCTCAGCCTTTCATTTCCCTCAGAGTCGATCGAATCGGTTCCAGAGTCATTTCCCATAATATCCTCGATGCCTGGCAGATCCCGAGGCCTCTGAATGGGCTGCAGGCTTGCGCGCAACAGGTCGGCTGCAGGAATCGAGGGTTGGCTTGTATCTGATCGCAGTGCTGCCAAACCACAGTCCTGTCGCTAAAGATGACATCCAGATCGTCCCACCAAGGACACCGCCATTATTTCTCATCGAAAGCAGCATTAGCAAGCGACAGAGCGAAGATATACGGCGTACCTTCGACTTCCTTGGTGATCTCGTCTCTGAGCTCGTCCGATGCGTCATTGATCTGTCTCTGTCTGTGTCCGCTGCCTGTACTGTCTCTCCAGTCCTTTGTCTCCTTCCACTCCTTGTGTAGCGCGTACATCTGATCCGTATAAGCAATTACAAGGAGAACAGAGGACTTTGAAAGGACATACAGCATTTCTGCACTGCTTCCAGTCTCGCGCAGTCAGAGCGCCATGTCGTGATATCCGGGTCTCGCAGACCATGTCGTCCCAGGCATCTTGGTACCCTTGAATTTGGCCCAGTTGTTCGAGCGGGCCATCCAATTGATGAGAATGTCCTCTGAAGACGGTTGCCCGTCCTTCCCGTTGGTGGACCAGCCTTCATCCTTCTTGAGTCGGCCAGTACTGACCTCTAGCCTTCTTTTGGGGTGGAGGGGCGTCAGAGGGCGGCGTGGGCGGTCTGGGACGACATAAAGTGCGCATAAGAGGCCCAGAGGAAGGGGTGGAGGATGGTGTTTCCGAACTGGCCGTTGGCTGACTCTTTTTGGGCGGCATGGGTATCTACGGGTAGCTAGAGATGAGCTGATTACATTTCCCCAGCTTTCCCAGCCAATCACTCACTGTAGACCGAGAAATATGGAGAGAAACCTTGGCTCCACCTCAATGAGATGCGCAGGACGCGTTTCAATAAAGTGCTCCTTTTCATTGCCCGAAGTAGTAATTTCGTGAAATATATCTAGGCCCCCCCCC
>JASZXS010000197.1:0-28780 GCA_035521475.1 Tremellales sp. Uapishka_1 | reverse complement strand
GGACTGGGGAAGGGGTCGTCAGGCGTCGCAGCGTGCACGGCCGGCGGACCTACCGCTTGGGCCATGACGAGGTAAGTCTGTGCTTTGTGGAGTTTCTGCAGAGAGACCGACCACTGCAGAAAAGACTGGGTGGAACGTCCGCCTTGTACGCACGCGTAATACCCTGGAAGACCGGTACAAAGGAGGACTCGCATCAGCGAACGGAGGGAGCCGACAACCGCTTGCATGCACTATGTACACTATCACACACAAATCTCAAGGAGGAAGCGTGGCAGTGACCTTGGGCCAGCCGACCGCTTGACGGAGGCTCGGCGCGGCCGGTGTTTGTTGTCGCTCCGCGACCGCCCATTTCAGCGGTCGGCAGCAGGCCGAAGCTGCCGGGATGGGCCGGGGAGGCGCGGTGTAGTGGTCGAAGGGCGCGACAGAGAAAGCTCGGACAAGAGTGGGTTTGGGGAGCGCCGTCGCGCAGGAGGATTGATAGGCGAGAGAAGTCATGCGGGGTGTGTGGTGTGGGGTCGTGCAGGTGGTCTGGGATGGAATGGGGACGAGGCAGACGAATGACCATCTCTTGTAGCCCCAGGCTATGAGCCACAATGAAGGGAAGATCGCAGCTTGCTCAAAGGAAGCCTAGCTGTGACAAATGCGCAATGAATCACAGTACCATGTCTCGGGGTGACAAGGGATACTCGAACAGTCAGTACCGCCGTGCAGCTAACCGAGCTGCATAAGCTAGCGCTACATCTACTCGTCGTCCTCCTCTTCCGACTCGACGGCAACCTTGCCAGCCTTGTAGGCAGCAATCTTTTCGTCGACTCGTTCTCGTCGCTGCTCTCGGTTGAGCTTTCTGGCTCGGAACTTGTTGGACTCGGCGGTCCACTTGGCAACGTCCTTTTCAGAGGCCTTGAACGAGGGGTCTTCTCGGATCGAGGCGTAGGCAGAGGTGTAGATCTCCTCAATGTCGGCAGACCCGACATCGGAGGCGAGGTAGGTCGAGAATTGCTTCTTGAATCTGGCGGAAGGATCAGTGTCGCCTTGGTAACGAAATCACACGGGGACCTACCGCTCGTCGTCTTCCTCCTCAAGCGACTCCATGTACTCGGCGACGTGTCCACCGACGATGTACTTCTGGAGGACCTCGGC
This sequence comes from Tremellales sp. Uapishka_1, assembly GCA_035521475.1. Taxonomy (NCBI): domain Eukaryota; kingdom Fungi; phylum Basidiomycota; class Tremellomycetes; order Tremellales; species Tremellales sp. Uapishka_1. The sequence goes on along the minus strand of JASZXS010000197.1, from coordinate 27,640 downwards.
GTCGAGAGACTTGGACTCTGGGTCGTATCCAGGGAATCGCTTCTCGTTGTGGGGGATGTAGATACCACCGTCCGAGGCACCCTTCATGGCACCGAAGACTCGGGATCCGGTCGACGTTCGTCGGAGACCGACATCGAGGTAGCACTTGAACGGTCTGGGCTCGTCGTCACCGACTGGGAAGGTATCAGCAAAAAGCTCCATAAACGCTGCAACCTCGTCCAGGACTCACGGGCCTCAGTAAGCTCCAACTCTCCGGTGGGCTCGACGACACCCTCGTACTTCTCGTCCAACTTCAGGATCTGGAGCGCTCGTCGAGCGGCCAAGAGACCGGTGGCGTACGCGGCGGTGAAGTTGGTGAGACCGTGCTCGATACCGTATCGGGGGAGCTCCTTCGACGAGGCCTGGGTGAGGGTGAAATCACCCTGGAGTTTGGCGTAAACGACCTGGACGATGACCTGTCGGTTGGTGATTCGGACGACGAGCCTGTACTTGGGCGAGTTGTACTTGTTCTTGGCCTGTCCGACCAGTCTTCGTCGAGCGTAGTAGTCGGTCTTTCCCTCTCTCCTTCTTCGAGGCTTGACCTGGGGGGTGTATAGGTCAGACGAGGCGCGTAGAAGTAGCGCAGGAGACCTACCTGGAATCGTGAGAAGTAGGCGGACGACTTGACCGTCTTTTGGAAAGGCATTGTGTCGGTTTTGGAGGATGGGGAAAAGGTCTTGAGACGCTGGTCAATTATCACAGAATCCACAGGGCAAGGATTTCGTTCGGGATTATAGCGGAATTTGGCAGAAAAAAGGTAAACGTTAAATGTGGCACCCTGATGCAAGCATGTAAAAGCTCCCGCCCAATGAAATACCTCCGTTCGATCGCCTCCACGTAGATTGACCGCGTCCAGCACCTATAAAGACGTTGGATGCCTTATTGACAAACCAAACAATACTCGCCATGTTGCCCTTGTTGCACCTGGTTCTACCACTCTTTCTCATCCCGTTGGCGGTCAGGGGTGGGATGTATGGAGATCCCGTCCTGAATCTCGACGCCAAATCGTTCAAAAAGGCCATGGCTACCGAGGCAAGCAGTGTTTATACCATCCGCATGGACGAAGCTGACAGACTCTCAGCATGCAGCCGTGAGTCGCCTGACAGGATGTCGCTGCCCGCCTTTCTGACCTATTCCCCAGATGGTGGCCTTCGTTGCTCCGTGGTGCGGGCATTGCAAGAACCTCGGCCCGGAATACACCGCTGCCGCCCAGTCGCTCTCGCCGCTGATCCCCTTCTACGCGATCGATTGTGACGCGCAGCCGAACAAAGCTTTGTGCGCAGAGTACCAGATCAAGGGTTTCCCTACTATCAAGGCCTTTCCACGTGCCGGCAAGGGCGCAGCGAGAGATTACAATGGGGAACGAAAGACGGGCGCCCTGGTCGAGTACGCCAAGAGCCTCGTCCCGGACCGAGTTAGGAAGCTGAGGATGGACGAAGGGGCCGAAGTCGTGGTTCAGAAGTTCTTGGAGGAGGTCAGTGCCTTTTTGGGCGAAGGCTTGTCGCTGACAAGCGCAGAAACCGAAATTGCCGCATGCGCTGTTGATCCATCCTTCGGCGCCTTCAATCCCCTTCTTGTGGAAAGTGCTCGGCCACAGACTATCCAATAAGGTGGGCAAGGTCTTTGTCGTCCTTTTGGAAACCCTGACACCGCGCAGATGCACCTGGGCTACATCAAAGACACCGCCTCGCATTCCTTGCTGTCGTCGTTGGGCTTATATGACGCCAAGGACTCGTCGAAGGATACTGCCCGTGCGGTCATTTGGAATGGCGGTGTGCCCAATCGTGCGGAAGTGATCGAGTACGATGGTGGGTAGTATGGCCCCTAGTACAGCGAACCTGTGCTGATTCATCCTCTTTAGGCGTATTGAAGTTCAACGCTCTCCTCGAATGGCTCAACTCGCACCTCGACTCCCCTTCTTCGCCTCCTACTGGACAGAAACCACTCGCGGGAGTCCCTACCTCCGACACACCCGAAGAGAAAGCCGCCAAACTGGCGAAATTGCAAGCCAAATTGGATGAGGAAGAGAGGAGGGATAGAGCCCGGCGGGAGAAAGTCGCTGCGGGATCGACGGAACCGTCAAGGGTGGAAGAGGCAGCTGAGGCCGTGCCCGGCGAGGCGGTGACGGAGGAGATGGTGGGCGGCTCGGTAGTGGATGAGGCTGCGCCGCCGATCCCGCCCGCTGCGGCGGAAGTGGAGACGGCGGAAGAGCAGGACGAGCCTGTCCAGACCGGTCACGTCGGAGACGAGCTGTAGTTGCACCCAATGGGTAGAAAGGAGCCACCTGACGCATCCTTTGTCATCCGCCTTCCTTGTCACCACCGCAGAGCGTCAGAAGACGGGTCGTCATTGCCACCTCCTACACCAAAACTACATATTGAGTTCGCTGATCCGTCAGGAGGCGCAATCGTAATGTCAATATCCGCTGGATCCCATCAAATCAGGTACGGCTCCACTATCTTCCCTCCCCTAGGCTTCGAGGAGCCAAATCATCACGCTGTCGCTTACAGTGTGACGGCACCTTTGGAGACGTCGGCTTCGATGAGCGCTACGCAGATCATTCAAGATCTGTTGGGAGCCACAATCAAAGCTCATAAAGATAATCCCAGTGTCTGCAGACACTGGGGCGAGCAGTGGGACGATGACAAAACGCGATGGGTGGATCTGGTCAGCGAGATCGTCCAGGAGAAGGCTGCTCAGCAAAAGGGAGCCAAGGTGGACGTTGCGCTTATCGACGATACCGAATTTTGCCGCATCTTTTCCGAGTCAAGTGTCGTCCCTCTACAAAAGCAGCTGGCGTCGGGAGATACATCGCAGTGCACTGTTCTCTTCTCGTCCTCAACGGCAAACCTCGACGAAGAGCGACATATCCGTGAAGCCTTCGAGAAGACTCACATAGATGACGCTTCACGACGGTGAACTGGGAGCCATGATATTGCGGGTGCGTACTTATCCGTGTGAGCGATAACTGGCGATGCCAGGAGACAGAAGGGTGTGGCGAACAGCAGGCGGAAGTGGAATTTCGAGGCTTGTGCGGTGTATGCGTGTGTGGAATGATATCTCCCTTCTGGCGGTGTGCAAGATATGTTTGATGAGAAGACACGGTGCACTCCCGCTATGGCCAGCGAGCTCCATGCCATCGTATAGCGCCTTCCATCCCGCTGGTTTCATCGTGTCCTTTGTCGGGCTTTCCCTTTCAAGCTGGACATTGTAGATAGGAGCAACCGCTGCGGCGGTAAATTATGACTCTTCATGCCTCGCAACATGTCCTCCAAAGCCGTCATCCAGCTGAGCTACTCCACCCGTGTCTCCTACGATTCCGCACGCAAGAGGTTCCATCGAGAAGCGGCCTTCCACGTCTCCCGCGGGGCACTTCTTAAAAAACCCCTGCAATCCTTGCACTTTGCCGCCGGCCTCATCTCTCACATCCGGGACAACCTGCGGGCGCAAGTCGACCTGAACGCCGAGAGCGAGGGCTGGGCGAAGAATATCAAGGGAGTGGTGAAAGCCGTCCAAGCGCTGTTTCCCGACGGTATGATTATCGCCCATCCCCTACTCCACGTCGACTTCAACCAACCTGGAGCGATGGCGTTTTCCTCCAACGATCCATCGCTCATCTCTGAAGCAACGGCAAAGAAGACGGTAGGCATCTACCAAGCTTGGAGCGAGAGCAAGGCCGGAAAGGAGGAGTTGAATGCATCATTGAAGGAGCTCTTTGACAGGCAATGGTACATGGGAGTACTGCTGGCGCTTGTTCAATTCAAGTGGATCGAGCGAGAAGCGGGTGACGGGATGAAGAAGAAGTTGTAGGAGGACGATGTATGCTGTCTACTTTGCGTCGTTTGTCACTCCCATCCAAGCGATACTCTACGGAGACGCCAACAGGTCTAATTTTTCTTCTGCATGTACGGCACACACGCGTCAAAGAACTCCGCAAAGCCCGGATACCTCATGATCCTCCCAAACATTGCCTCATCGATCACCCTCATAGACTGCAAGGCTCCCGCAAGTGCAAAGTCTGCGTAGCTCGGCTGCGCACCCAGTATGAAAGGCCCCTCCCCTCGGTGGGTTGACAGCAAATGACCGACAGCACGGATGTCGTCGTCCGCCGCGGTCCATACTTGCGCCTCTTTGTCTTCATCCAGCAGGTCCTCGAGTCGGTGCCCGAGTGCTGCTTCTCGTGTGCTTCGGAAAAACTCCCCGGCTCGCGGCGACAGGATACGGATTTCGCGAGGCATTGCGAGAGAACGAGAGATCGGACCGAGCGCGGCGCGTGCTTGGAGTAAAAGTTCGTTGCCTAGCTTCGATGTCAGCTTGACCGGCGGGTCCGGGTACAGCGACTCGATGAGCTCCGAGATAGGGGTCGAGTCCATGGTGAACGTGTCGGTCGGCAAGTGGTGGATGGCGGGTACGGTATACTTAGGCGACGATCCGAGTGGTATACCCCTGGAGGGTGAGTCAGACATGATCGAGGGAAGAAAGTAGCAATGCATGTCCGGGATCGGCGCAATTCATGGGAAACGTGGACCCACAGACCCTCGAGGGTAGGTGCAATATCTGGGAACTCGAGAAAGACGGTCCTGTACGGGATACGCTTGTAGTTGAGCAGTAGGCGGATCCGCCAGACCACAGGAGAGAAGCAGACGTTCTCGGTGCACGCTAGATCGTACAGAATGACTTCGGGATCCATATCGCTTGCCATGCTCGTAGCCTTGTCGAAGCGTGCAGGAGTGAGAGGAATCACCAGTGGTGACATTGCTATGCTGAAAGAACGCAACATGCCCGAGGCCGAGCGCGAAGCTATACTGTCGAAACACGTGATCGAGGTCTCGGAAGATTGTCCAAGCATTTGTTGTTGCGGATTTCAGGCAAGCGATGTACCTGTTCTGCTTGTACAAAGATTGCCTCGCAGGAGGGAGACTTCTTGATCCGTAAAGACATACGAATAGCCAGGTAGGATACGATTAAATAGAACAGACAGGTAACAAGTAGTTGGATGTACCAGCGATCGTTCCAGATGATGCATGTCAAATACCCACGACCAGACGTGAAGCACCGAGCAAGGTGTCAGCCTCCGCTTGGACCCAGGGATTCTCCCTCGGGCCATAGTCCTCACAACGTAGAGCCATAGCGAAGCAAGACACGGTCCATCCCCACCGACCTCTTTGCTGCTCTGAACCCCCGGGGAAAACATACAGTCCACGCCTGACATCCTTGTTCTTTCACGCCTTTGAGCAGGCATTCGATCCGATTCTGGAGGCACCACCAGACGGAGTGGCAAAGCCAGCCAAGTCGGACGAGGAGGCCGTGATGAGATGCGCGCCTCTGTCCGGCATGTGGCGGCTGCTAGCACAAAGCCCGCTGGCGTTGCCCAGGTCCGCTTCGAACGGCTGAAACATGAGTTCCCCATTGACGACGCGTTCATGATTGCAGGGATCCACGGTGACTGGACATGTCAGGCGGTGTAGAGGTTCAGTAAGCCAGTCTTTACGTATCGCCCATTGACCCGAGTAAACGTTCGACGCGGCCTATTAGCGTTTCGTCCGATGCCGTAAATGCCGGAACATTCCGGACGAATATGCAGAAAGCGATCTGCGGTGTCGGAAGAACGTGTACAAAGTCGCGTCGCACCATGCTCAGCCCTCTACTGGGTAGATACGTCTCGAGTCAACGTTGACGCCGAGAACAAGGTCTTTTTTCGAGCGCCTTTCTAGCCTTTCCATGAAGCTGCATTGTGAGCTCGCATCCTGGATCACGACTTTCTCTACGATCCCATGGATAGTCATTGAGCCTGATCTCAATACCACGCCCCGTTGCTACTTGAATGCCTGTGGCTTACCTTGAGCAGCGGACATTTAATAAAAAGGTCACGCTCTCGTACCACGGGGAATTACGGTTGCGGCCCCCGTGGTAATACCGCCCAATTGAAAACTGCCGGAAGCGGTAACTCCCAATTACCGCACGATTCCCATTTGTATGGTCATTCAAGGGGTACTCAGTCGCCCGTCGTTTGAATACCCGACGCCGTCCATCCATTGGTGCCGTGATAATGGCACCGTTCCTGCGGCAGATTGGGGGTCTAGCGAATGACGCAACCCGTAGCGGGAATAACCCGAGGATTCGAGAAGCAAGGGGATCGACGGTTTGAGACCAACGCTCAATCTCTACGATCCATTGCAAAAGCGACTGGTGGTGGTCATTCAATTTTCGCCCACTTCGTCGAGGCGCAGGCGGTTGAATTCTCGAACCACCCTCCCGGAATGCCCGGAATCCGTCGCCCAATCCTCAGACTCGGGCAGTCTGAGTGGTTGCGCAGGATCGCTATGGTGCCTCACCACAATGGGTGGCTCGATTGACACACCGCTAGCGCAACCTAGGCGACCGATTCCTACCCAGGTCTCTTGTGGATGCGAAACAACATTGCACTGTAGCCATTTAGACTCATGTCGGCAATGCCCTCATCATCGGTCGAGGGGAATATAAACCAGATGCCCTCGGCCTCTTGCTTCCCCATCTTCGTCCATTCCAAGAATCGTCGACTTCGCTGTAGCATTCTCTTTCATCATCGGTATCCGTCTCGGCTTATACCAACACGCTCGCACAGCACCCTGCCAAAATGGTCTCCTTTCGCTCACTGGCACTCCTGGTCCTTTCTGCCACACCGCTGCTCCCTACGGCCCTTGGTTATGGGCTCTTTGAACACCACAACGAGATCTCCCGACGAGCAGTCGGAAACGTCTACACATGCCAAAACGTCGCCGTTAACGTCCCTCTGAATACCACGAGCTGCACCACTACCACCACTCCGGCCGTCACTGTAACGACCTGCAATCTCGCGGGAACAGTTTGTACCACCATTATCACCACACCCGCCGTCACGACGACAGTGTGTACTCCTGGAACCCCTCTGCAAGTTACTCTCGACGACAGGTGAGTGGATAGTGGCGCTGAAAGCTCGATTCTCGATTTCTGACCGTTACCAAACATCAGCATCTGCCTCTGTCTTACCGCTGGCGTTCTCACTCCCGACTCCATCTCCACGCTGAACACGCAAATCAAAGCCAACGGCACCCTCGTTCAGCAATTGACCAACAACGCACCAGGGACGGTTGGCTACACCGGGGCATCGCTGCTGAACTATATTACGAATGCTGAACCCGCAGTCGTGAGTCATGTGCCGAGCGGGACACCAGCCGGTGCTCATTACTATTCCTTTAGATCGCCGGAAAAACCAGTACCGGCTGTACATATCCCACCGGCGCGGACCCCTCGAGCTGTTCTCCAGGTTGTGCCTACAGTAAGTCGCCCGTCCGACTCAGGGATACGACTGACCCCTTGTGCAGCCTGCCCCAACAACGGATACGTCTGCAATGGAGCATGTGTTCTTCCCACCACGACTTGCACTTCGAATGTGGCCCGTCGAGCGGTAGATGACACTCAACTTCCTCTTGATCTCCGGTACGTGACTCTTACCCTATTTATCGGGTGACGCTGACGTCCAGCAGATGTCCCAAGGGATTCTCCGCCTGTCTTATCCCCTCGTCCACCGCCCGACCTGTGTTTACCGGCAGCAACTTCGAGTGCATCGAGACCAGCCGAGACCTGGAATCATGTGGTGGATGTACCTACCCGCTCCCGGGACAAAGCTATGGTCAAGACTGTACCGCGATCCCCCACACGTCTGGCGTCTCGTGCGAGAGCTCCCGCTGCCATATCTCGGGCTGTCTTTCGGGCTTCACCAAGAACGGGACATCCTGTGTACCAACAACAGGCGAGATGATCGATGCGCTGGACGCAGAGATCCAACCTGTCGTGGTGGTCGACGTGACCCCTCGAAACAAGAAGAGGGAGAAGAAGGATCTCTTGGCGAGGTTGCAGGTCAAACCTCAGGATATCCGCGGCGGGAGCATGAAGAAGAGGGGAAAGGATTGGCGTCTCTAAAGTATGGACATTAAAGGTTGCGAGGTTTGGAATTAGATTTACATAGACTGTGTTATAGTAGGCCGTCCACATAAAATTAGGGACACTGGAAACCTCAATGTATCTATAATATTCATGTCCAGTGCACCCCGACCGAATCAGCCCAACCTTTGAGCAACACGTCTCGGATACTGATGACTCCCGGAGAGATGGTCCTTTTTCAACTACAAATTAATCTGTGATTGGAAGACTGAGAATCGAAATTCGGTGCTTCCGAGACCGGTGTTTTCAAGACAGTCGGGAGTCTCGGAAAGAATGGCTTGGGCAAGACAGGCGGTTTCGGATATCAATTCGGGTGAGTAAGGAAGACGGTCGGGTCCGGTTTGCGGCGAAGCTAAGTGGCAACTGCGTAGCGGAACCAAGTGACAAAGAGTGGCCGTCTAACCAGCCTAGCAGTTGACCGGCGATTGAAGACTGTCCTCTCGATCGTTGTTCAATTAGCAGCGAGAAGAAAGCAAGCAGCAGACGGCAGCGGGAAGCGTAAAGCAAAAGCCATTAGGCGTAAAAGTCCATTAAAACGTTTCCCGAAAGTAGAAAATCAAAAGACGAAGACGAAAGTGTCTTCCCACTACAAAAAGATGATTTTATACTCTTTTTCTCTCGCTCACTCCTCCTTCCTATTTCTCCATTTGAAAGAAGAGGCGAAGAGGCTTCCTGTTGCTCCAGCCTCTTAGAAAGAAGGGGCGGGGTTGGCCTCCTTGGAAAGGAAGGGGTAGTCGAAGATCATAGGTCCAGCAACGATGTTGTCATCGGTGACCAAAGTGTTGTTGGCCTCAGTGGTGAGGACGGCGTAGTAGATACCCTGGAGGGTAGGGAGTCCAGAGACGACGCCGTTGGTGACGGGGAAGGTGTTGGAGTCGAGACCCTGGATCAACTGGACGTAGGTGTTGGTCGTGTCAGACTTGGTGGTGACGGTTCCGTCAGCGGCGATGGCGAGAGCCGGGAAAGCCTTGAAGGGAAGAGGAGGGTTGGATGACGGGCAGGCGGTGATGAATTCGGTAGCGACGGAGTAGACGGTGTCGAAGTCGAGGGGAGTGTCCTCGGGTCCCGACCATCCGGGACCCTTCTCAACAGACGAGGAGAGCCAGCCCTGCGAGAGATTGCATAAGTTTGGGGGACTACTTATAATCTTGATCACTAACCTGGTGTCGAGCCTCGGTGGTGAGGATCGAGCCGGCGACGGTGACGTAGGCGGCCTCGGTAATGGAGGAAGCAGCACCGAGGTAAGCAGAGACACCGACGTTCTCAATGACGGTGGCCATGGCCATGAAAGAGGCTGGGTCGGTAACACCGGGGAAGGCGTAGGTGCAGGGCTGGGTGGCGATCGAGCCGAGGGCTCCAGAGAGGAGAGCGACGTGCTGAGCCTCGTGGCCGGCGATGTTCTCGACTCGGTTTCGGACCTGCAAGCGTATAAGTCAGACGATACTCACGTTGATAGCAGAAGGAGACTCACCCAGTCGGGGAAGCCAGCAGCTGCGAAGTCCTCCTGGGAGTAGACTGGTAGATGTAAGCTTTCCTCTGACGAGTTGCATGGGATCCGAGGACGTACGAGACAAGAAGTGGCTGTAGAAGTAGTTCTCGAGGTGCTCTAGGGTGAGGGCATACTGGAGAATGTCGCTAGCAACAAGTCAGCGAGGATTTCGCAAAAGAGGCAACAAGGGGGTTGAGGGGTTTGGAGGAAGTCGAGGGGGGCCAAGCGAAGGTAGACCTACGTGTCGGTGACAGCTCGCTTGGTGGGGGCAGCAACGACGGCGGTAGCGGCGAGGAGAGCGGCGGAGGCGGCGGCGAATTTCATCTTGAGTGTTGTTTGGGTTGTTGTGTGGGGGATATGAAAGAGAGTGTGGGTTTGTTTGGTATTATATAAAAGTTATTTGCTTGATGAGAAGAAGAGGCGAGGGGGGGAAACGGACGACTTATATATGGCTCTAGGCGAGGTTCAGGTTGTTTACTCTTCCGGGGACTCGTCCGATCACGAGACGCCATCTACGCTTGGACGGCGGTTCATCCCATCGTCCATATGGTGAAGCACGAGAGGAAACAAGTGTATGTTGCTGGCATCTTACTGTTTGTAGTAATCGTACGAGGCATGGACCATGTCCTCTCCATCAAATCGTCTTTGTTTTGGTGTGATCGTTTTAGGAGGTACTTAATCATGTACTGCGCACGAGCAGAGGGGACTAACAGACTGTCCCCTGAGTCGTCCGGTCTGTCCGAACTGCCGAGCCATGTTCCCTGCTAGACACAAAGCGATCGACAAACATTACAACGTGGCGTGGCCATCTTGCCCTGAACCCTACGCGTCGTCTCATTGATTTTGTTTTTCAGCCTGGATTGGCTCCGCTCCAGGCCTAATATCGCATGGGCCCCCGAAAAGTAAACAAAGCGGACGCTTTGCTTTCGTGACATGGTCTATCGGAAGGGAATAGCTTCCGATGTCCGGCGGATATTGAGTTGTCGCTCGGGTCCAAGCCTCAGATGCCGTGGGCATAGAGACCGGCCGCGAATGTGTGGCACACCGAGCACGGCTGACGAACGTGACCGCTTCAAATCGCGACGTACTCCATCTCTTTGTTTGACCGGGACGAGACTCGCATGCGGGGAAGCCGTTAACAGCCTGTTGTATCGTTATAAACATACAGAGATGACTCGGCCACGGAGCGGCATCGCCTCCGCTCGGACAGCCTAATCCCGGTCTTTGCCGGCCTTGGGAGCGCACATGAGGAATTTGATGTGCGGACCAGTCATAAACACTTGTCTCCCATACGGAAAATCGGGAGAGAAAGACATCCAAGTGAACCAGCACGGGTTCGTCCATGCTCAACATTGAGGTGCTTGTCTCAAGCAGTGCTCGTTGAGCTCTTCGCCAGCCAGAGAGCCAGCATAAGAGATCAAATTGCGTGATCGAAAGCGCAAATCACATCTTGTTCCTGCTTAATAGCTTCAAGTGGCGAAGGCGCCAAAGGTTGTTGAACTCCTTTGCGGTACCCAGAGGCCAGAGCACGCCCTTGGTTTGTTAAAATCTCACTCGGTGCTACGCGGGGAATCCCACACAGAACGAAGGAAGCAGGACAACCGGTGTGGAAACAGTTTTCAGGGAGGCTAGTCCCCTTGTTTGAACAGAAAGCCATTCGACCAGGACTGTGCGAGACCCTTCAACAGTATATTTATCTGAGCGGATTCCGAACCGTGGTACTGGCGCAGGAATGCGTCATTCTTTGTAGAAGATGTGGGACATTTTTATGGATGAGATGCTGAGTTGAACCAAACCCATAGTGTGGTGAATTGACCGTGAGTCATCCACGCTCTCCACGTCCAGTCAAGAGGCGATGCTCCGAACATGCGGGCCGACCTCGGCCACACGCGTCCGCAGTGATTGATTGGAAGTGTTGCAGAGCGCAATGATTAGATGAGGTGTCGTGAGCGCCGAGTGGCGGCTCCTGGTTTACAGGCGAAATCTGGTCACCAGAAGCTTTTCAAGATCATCCAGCGCAAACGAAAGAGACAATATTCTCCCAAGCTTCCCAGCGCTCGACTGGCGAGCTTCTAAGGAGAAGCGGTTTGCGTGAAAGGGCTCGCAAGTCTTAAGGTTCGTGGGAGAGGTGGGTGGAGAAGAAAGAGAATGATTGCGATGACTATGGAAGCCCGTCGAAAGGCCCTGCGTTTAGGTGTACTCTTATCGCCCATGATCGGAGGTGCCCAAGTGAGAATCGTTCAGCACCAGCTCCTGGACAGCTAGTATGTACACGCATCGGCGCGGTCCTTGAAGAGTTACCCCTTGGCGAGAGCTTGGACCCGCGGTGAATAGCGAATTAGGTATCCATATCTTGGCACTTACGGCTCCAGGACACAAGAGACTTGACAGAGTAGCTCGTAGTGCATGCAGCTCTCAGATTGATGGTAGGGTCGTTGACTAATTCCCGTAGTGTTTGACATACAACAACCGCATATGGCTGTTGAAAGCAGGTGATGCTTCTCAGAAAAAGCGAATGGGTCTTGATCATCCCATCCTTCGGACGCAGGAGCGCATGCATCGAGTTCAGGAAGCAGTGACCCATGATTGTCACAAACTGCACACAGACAGGATCGCGAAGGTACATCCCCTGGCTGGAAGAAAGGACCCACCGAGCGGGATTTGATTCCGCCACTCCGGCCCATATTTTGCCGATGTGGGCGTCTTTCGTTGCTTCCTCACTCTACACACCTCATCATGAGCCAGCCCCGGAACCCATGGCCGAAGCGTGTCCGGCGACTCTTTGTCGTCTTCGGCGCAGCATCGACGTTCTACCTCGTACTCTCGTATGCGATGGATCGGATGCGGGAAGCGAGAATGAAGGCGCTGAAGGAGAAGAAGGATCGTGACCTGTGGGTGGACCTCAGTGCATCTACGTGGTGTCTTTGTTGACGAGGCACAGGATGAAATCACACTTCACGTCATTGATCTCCACGATTTCGTTCACGCTGTATGCGCTGCTGCCGACTCTCCAGCCAGAGCTGTTTCAGGCGTACGACGTGGAAGCGACGAGTCAGACGCTGCAGTCTCTGAGTATATCGAACGAGAGCACACCCGCGAGCTCATTGCTGCTCACTCGCGAGCACGAAAGTCCAACCCGGGAGGGCACGTCCGTAGGCGAGAGCTGGGCGTCAGAGTTTCGGAGTGAGCGCGAGGATGACGCCGTATGTTCTGCCGTGATTAGGGCGAGCGCAGCGGCTCATCGCTATCAGATGACGTCTTCGACCATGTCTCACTCGATCTCGCTGCCTCCGACCGAAGACTCGTCGTCCCCCTCTCCTCCATCTGATACGTCGCAACTGCACCCGTCGCCCCCGCCTTCGGATAATCTACAGGTTCCGGGAATGCATATTGAGCAAAAGTCCAAGAAGGAGCTGTGGAGAGAGCTAAAGATCCAGAGTCTGTCGTCTTCCCACACCTGATCCGAAGTATAGGCTAACGAGAAGGCAGGCATCACAAGGACGTTAACCACCATCTACCTCCTACCTATACTCTACCTCCTGACGTCGTCCCAATTGTCCATCCTCGCCAGGACTCGGTACCTCGACGACGTTAAAGCGGCTCTTCCCGTGCCTACGAATACATCAGTCAACGGTCGCCAGAAGACCGGATGGCTCGCCTCGTTTTCCGTCGACTCGTTGGGATTATCAGAATTTGTGGAACGCTCCACCCCTGGATTTTTGCCAAATCCGATCAATCTGCTCACATCCCTATTCTCCTCGACGCCGGACGAGGTGGAAGAGCGGAACGAGGAAGACGAAGCTGAGGCAGAGAAGCTGTTCTTGACGTATTCATGGTGGTTCCTTCATCAGGGCTGGAGGGGTATAGCCACCAGAGTCGAGAGCGCAGTGGAGAATGTGTTTGGAAGGTAAGTAATGCCTAAGTATATGTATCTTCCAACTGACTTTGCTTAGCATGCCATTGAAGAAGGAGTTGACTACGCAGCAGTGGTCAAATCTCATTCAGCAAGTCTGCAAAGAGGTCGAGATGGTTTCCGAGGAGAGGACGCAGAGGCCTTTCGAGTGAGTGGCAGAAAAGATAGCTAGACTCCTGTTGATCGGCCGCAGCTTTACGCCGCATATCATACCGCCTTCCCCACTTCCTCCAACATCCGTTACCGCTCCTCTCCCGATGTCGCCAGCCGACCACTCTAAACACCTCGTCTCGCTACTCGACCAAACGTCTGTCCACTTGTCCTCTCCGGACGGAAAGTACCTCTTGCACAAAGGAGTCGACGTTATGATTGGCAAGCTCATCGAGAGCTTAAAAATGGAGTGCTACATTACGCCTGACGGCGAACTTCAGACCAAAAGACTGGTCGATTGTTTACCTGAAATCACCAGGTGGGGTCGGGGCGTATGGGAAGGGATCCCCGATGGAGGTGTAGAGGTACGTTGCTCGTGAAAGGGGACGAACCAAGCTCATGCGTCCGTACCTCAGGTTTTACTGAACCAGCAAGAGTTTGAGAATTTCGCGGCGTTGATATTTGCAGATTGGGCGCCGCTATGAGTCGCGGGTTTGAATGTACTGTACGATTATCGGAACAACATGCATCGATGGATGATCTATTCCGCGGGGATGTTGACTTTGGGGTTGAAGAAGGCGGTCTGCTTCCCCCATCTGGTCGATGGCATCAGCGCCCATCTTGCTAGCGAACGAAACTGTAAACACACGGGAACGGTCGGCCTCGGATGTTCATATACGAGTAGACGGATCGGTCCGGCATCTCTCCTCCGTTCTCCTCGCTGTCTTGTGGTGAGCTCACGACCACGAGAAATCGAGCTCAAAATCGCTCACGCAAGGTGAGCAAGATGCTCAGCATGTCCCTCCTCAACCTTGTAGGTCCACAGAGCCCCGACGAGGATTCCCGGGACACAGACATAGAGACTGTCACGAGTCAGCCTGGCTAAGAAGCCATACAGATCGAGTCGGCATTGGGGCCTACCTGATTTTCCTCCACAAATCAGTCGTTTCTACGCAGTGTTAGCGTTCCGCAATGATCCAACGAGAAAGACTGACCGGAAGCGTGGACCTTCGTAGCCGCTCGGTTGGCCATGAATTCGTTCGAGCCGGGAGCGGCGGCGGAGGCGAAGCCTCGAGCGGAGGCTCTGAGGGGCGCGAGGGCGGGTCTGAACATGGTGGTTGTTGGTTTTGCAGATGTGGATATGAGAGTGTAGATCCGAAGGTAAGGTGGTTACGGCTCAACTCGGACTCACCGTCGGACGCTAACGAAGGGGCAATAACACCGCGGCGTTAGTAGAATGGCGACAATCCCCCCGGTGAAGGATGTCCACTCTTGCCACGTCTATGCTGGTGGAGTTGCGACAGAGTATTCCACCGAATAAACAAGGGAGAGATCGCGCAACATGGCTCCTGGGATGGCGTACGATGACTCGGGCTCGCTCGCGTCGTATTTCGGGGTGACGTTCATCGCCCTGCTGCTCTTCCCCTCGACGTACCTCTTTCTGAAACCCCCAAAAGACGGTATGTCCTTTGCTTCATTCGACCGGGCGAGCTGACATGGTAGGCACGCAGATGGCCTGAAACCACTGTGCGATTGCTCGCAGTGCCGGGCGAATGCGACGCGGCTGAGGGCACTGAAAAAGGGTTCACCCACCCGTCGCCTGGTGTACAAGATCCTGCCCCTCCTGGCGGCGTGGTTATTATTTGGCTATCTGAGCTACGGGATCTGGAACGCACCACGAATAGCGGGGCAGACGGTCTACAACCCGTTCGAGATTCTCGGTCTTGGATCCAGCTCGACGGAGAAACAAATCAAGAAACACTACAAGAAACTGTCGCTGCAATTGTAAGCACCGTCCGACCATGATTACAAGTGTCAGTGTGCGGCAACTCACGGAACGTTTCAGCCATCCTGACAAGATCAAGCTCGCCGAGAACCAGACGCAGGAGGATGCCGATGCGAAATTTGTCGAGCTGACCAAGGCGTACAAGTCGCTCACCGACGAGACGGTTCGCGAAAATCTGGCGAAATACGGCAACCCGGACGGTCCGCAGCAACGAGAGGACAAGATTGCCATCCCTCAATGGGTTGTCGAGGGGAAGAACAATATTTGGGTTTTGGGAGCGTACGGCTTGGTGCTTGGTGGAGGAATCCCTTGGGTGGTTGTGAGTTTTTATGAGGAGGTTATTCAGAGGCGTATTTGACAGTGGGTCGTAGGGGCGATGGTGGTTCTCGCAAAGACGGCAGACACGCGACGGCATCCTCAACGCCACGGCTGAAGTATTCTTTCACCAACTGCGCGACGATACCGACTACGTTTCGTTGATTGCGCTCTTGGCATCGGCCCTGGAATTCCAGGCGATCCTCAGCGGGAAGCGAGAAGTCTCGAAAAAGGAACGCAAGGAGCGACAGGGCAAAGTGGAGGAGCTGGAAAAGCAGCTGGAGAGCAGGAAGGAGGAATTGGGTATCGAAGAGGGGATCCGCATGCACAAGGACAGCAGGGTGGTCCCCACCACGGCGGTGGCACGTCGCGCTCGCGCTCTGATCTGGAGTCATTTGCTGCGAGTCGACTTGGAGGACGTCGAGATGAAGAGCGGTGAGTGGCGTGCGACCGAGGAGGGTCGATGCTGAGACCCTTTATAGAACTCCTCGCCGTCATCCGCATACTCCCCCCACTACTCAACTCGCTGCTGAACATCGCCCTCTCGCACAACTGGCTGGCGACTTCGGAACTGTGTATTCACCTCCAGCCATCCTTGGTTCAAGCGCTCCCGATCTCGGTCTCACCGCTGGCCCAGTTCCCTGACATGTCGCCCGAAAAATGTATCGAGAATGAGATGGTCAAGGGTGTACAGGGCAAGCGGTGGTTGGAGAAATGGGTCAAGCTACCCGTGGCCGAGGGAGAGGACGAGGCGAGGCATGTGGCTTTGCATTGGCCGAGACTGGAGATTGTGGATGCCAAATTTAGAGGTGAGCTAGAATACTTGAAGGGAGGACAAGTCTGACGATTCCTGAAGTCGAGGGAGAACGTGTGGTCACACCCGGCGCTATCGTGCAACTAGCCTACCGATGTCGATATATTTACCCGACTACCGTGGTCGCGAAACCGAAACTCGCGATTGCCAACGGTGATCTACCGGTCGACGATGCGATCAAAGAGGAGAATGGGGACGGCCTTGCTGTGAATGGGGATATCAAGGATGCAGAAGTCGAGGACGAGAAACCCGCGCTGGTTGTGGATGAGAAGCCCTCGATAGATGCAGAGGAAGAGCCCTCCGTGGATGTAAAGGAGGAGGAACCGATGCTGGCGGTCCAGAAAAAGGACCAGGACGTGAAGGAGAAAGTCGGCGCGGCGGTCAAGGATGGGAAACCTGTGCCGGAGATTGTGAACGGGTATGCCCACGCGCCCCGGTGGCCGCAGGTGAGTTTGGGTGTCAAATCGGACCCCGATGTCAATCTGACCGATCGCAGTTGCGCAAACCGCATTATTACGTCCTTCTCGGTGACTCGAAACTTGATAAAGTCATCGTGCAGCCTACTCGCATCACCGATATTCCCTTTCCGACCTCGGACGGGCAGCCCTCCGAGCCCAAGGAGTTCGTGCTGCAATTCCAAGCGCCACCCCAGGCGAACCTGTACTCCTTTGTCGCCCATTTCGATAGCGATACCTTTTTGGGCGCTGATGTCTCGCTCCCCATCATGGTGAGTCGTTGAATTTGATAGCACGGGACGGAGAGTTTGACCCCACAATCTAGCTCAAAGTCGAGGACGCGCCGGAAGACGAGTCGGATGAGGACGGAGATATCTCGGATCCCGAAGAGGACTCGCTGGCGGGCCAGATGGCCATGATGCGGGGTGGGAAAGTCAAGGCGTCGGGTGTGCACGACGAGGACGAGAGCTCGGAGGGAGAGTACGAGAGCTCGAGCGACGAAGAGGGGCCCAAGGGCGGGCGGAAGCGGGCCCTGAATGAGGATTCAGAGACGGATAGTGACTAGTCGTGGTTGTGTATGCATTGCATTGAGAATGACACATGTGGAGACTGCGATGGGCAGGGGAGTGACACATCTCTCTGATGCCGGATCCCGGGATTAGCGTCTGGAGCGATGATAAGACGGGAGTGCGCCGTGACATAATCCACCGTCGACAGGCACTCGTTTCGGAAATCATCGATAACGCCCGGAATACTTTAACCTGGATCGTTGCGATGCTCCGTTTCTCGGTCGTAGCGTTTAGACGTCGGCAGGTACGGTTTCAACTCTGTCGTGTCCTGTCGATGCCATGGGCGGGGCAGTGCAGTGCAGTGCAGTCCAGTCGGGCAAGGCGCAGCAGGAATGTCGGCCGCCTGGCGTGCATCACTCAAAGCTTATTATTGCATCCACATATATGTTTATCGGGGAGCCACCATGGACAATGATGCGGATCAACAGGATTCATTCGCCACCCAGACCGAGACCGGGACCGCGGGGGTCGAGAGACGCAATCTATCCTCCTCCGATCTACACCTGCAGCCGATCTCGACCGTCTCTCCCAACCGCCCCCTCGTACACCTTTCCCTTTCCGCCAAGGGGAGGTCAGTGCGCGCCCTGACACTATATCCCGGTCCGACGGCGGACGCTTGGACAGCCTGGTGACCAGTGACGGCCACCGAACGTTCTCAAACTTGTGTACGGCCAGGGTCGGGACTGCAGACAGGTAAGTGGCCCCTGCTGCGAGCGAGCTCGTGCGTCCGATGCCGGGTCGGGAGCTGTCATTTGGGGGACGAGAAGAACGTCATGCACGAACAGGTCGCTGATGGGTGTGATGAACAACAGGAACGGACTCGAGGGGTCTGATGGGTACGAGACGGAAGACGGATAATCTGTTGCGTACGGCCTAGGTGAGTAGGCCTTTCGAGCTTCCGTCACTCCGTCACTGCCTCTACATCAGCTTACCTCCCCTTGCCAAACAGCTACAGCGGCGAACTCGTCGCTTTCTGTCTATACATCTACACTTGGACTTCCATCTACATTGCGACAATTACACTTAGACTCCCGTGCGGATCTGCCCATTTCTCAAAATAAGGGGGCTTCAATTTTCCGGTCTCGTGAGTCCTTAGCGCCTTTCCTGTGTACCTATCTCTGCTTCGGCTTCGGACCAATCTCCCAAAGGCCGACCTATCTTGCCTTTTTCGTGGAAGCGCCGCTGGCGTGTATTGATGGGTGCTTTGATCGATCAGCCTGGGCTTCTCTCCAGCATCCGATTTTGGATCCGAACGATTGGAAAGGAGTCTGAGGCTGTCTCATTTCGACCAAAACATCACCTTCCTCCTGCTCTTGCCTGCGGGCTCACTTATTGTAGTTCTGCCATCGTCCGGCTATGGGATACGTCAAAGGTTGAAAGGTGACCTGACCTCGCTCGTTCAGTCGGCATCTATTACAAGCATCTGCTCTCCGTCCCTCCGCCCCAGGGACGCCTGCAATCTCTGGTAATCTCCAAAAGGTACTCCGACCGCTTCAGCTTCCAACACCGCCCTCTGACTGATTTCTGCAGGACCCGACACCCCTTCCGGATCCCATGTGCGGCGGCCATCAATGCTCGCCACTACGACGCAACCACCCCATCTCCTTCGCCCCTTTCCGTCGAGAGATATCCCGTCGCCCCCGTATCCCGCCAGCATGCCGCTCCTACCACCCCCCACCGCGTCGTCATCCACCACACCTCCTCCAACTGCCGGTAGAGTCTTCAAAGGATTCCTCAAACGAGTGACCTCGCCCGAACCAAGGGAGCCGACTAAATCGAGATTGAGGTCGCTGGTCGGGGACTCGCAGGGGCAGAGCAGTCGGCAAAAGGCAGAACCAAAAAGGCCAAAGGATATAGTCCCACCGCTTCCACTCAAGGACACCTCGGCCAAGCCCCGCCGTCAACGGACACTCTCGAATGAGGTGGCCACGGGACGCAGGCAGCTGCAGCAAGGCGTCAAGGATGCCAGGTCGAGACCGTCGTCTCCCGAGCTGACGCACCGCAACATTCGATTTGCACCGCATCCCGCCATACGTCAGGACGACGAGGGCCGATGGCAGCCTCCGTCACTGTCTCGGGGTTCGCTGTCGACCTCGGCGCTAGCTTTCTTTACGGGCGATGATTCCTCCTCACCCATCATCCCACTTCAAGGCCAAGCGACCAACAAGCCGAAAAGGGGACACAAGCACTCGCTTTCGCTGCTGTTTCACTCGGGCAGGTTTGGCGGGAAACCACACGTTGCGGATTCTAGGGGGAAAGCGGAAGGGGAGGCCTTGCCCGAATCGCCCGTAAAGAGAGGCTCGCCCTCGCGCTCCCCCATATTGGCTGGCTCCGACACCAGCCCCGAAATGGAATCTCTACAAGTCCGTTACCAGAACTATGACAACCGTGGCGCAAAGCCATCCCGATCCCGCCTTCACTCGCCCAAGTCGCCGCTCCTACCTTCTTCCCCAGATCAAGAAGGCTCCCAAATACAGTCGCCAAGACTTGTATCTCGAGCAACAACGCCGGCGCCGGCTTCTCCGGGTCCGATGCTGCCTCCGGCCATGCCCCGTTCGCGATCCAGCTCGGGTACGCCTCCCACGCGTTCCAGGTCGAATTCAGGTCCGCCGCCACTCCTCTCTCATCACCACTACGTGCTTCGCCTCACGGCCGCATACATGGTGAGGAGTCTCACGTCAGTCGTCAAAGCTTCCGAGTTTGCAGGTATCAAGACGGCGGAAGTCAAGGCGCTTGCCGAGGAGAAAATCGCCACGCTGAGCAGGATGGAAAAGGCGTGGGGCAGCGAGTGGAATAAGGCCGCGATACTTTTGACAGACGATGAGTTGCTTGGAGAGGGAGACTTACCCGCGGCAGGATCAACGCAAGCCAAGGTGAGGGCGGTCATCGTCAGTGAGCGAACGAAGGAACGCGAGCGGCAGGTCTGGCTCGGGACGCTCAGAGATGGGGTTTTGCTGTGTCTGTGAGTCATGGGAATATGTCAAGCCCCAACTTACAGAGACAGACTGCTCAATCAGCTTTTTCCGGTGGACCCACCGCTGATTACTCGTCTGCATGTCTCCCCCGAGAGCTTACAGCGCGCCACCAACGTGACTCGATTCATCACCGGTTGTCAGGGTATTGGGCTTAGAGACGATGAGCTGTTTGGTCTGACCGACTTGAACGATGCGACTGAAGCAAGTCTGGGAAGGGTCGCCATGTCGATCATCCGCGTGATCCGGCTGGCTGGCAAGTCTCGTGCCGCTTTGCGCTCCAGTCGACCTGGGTTACAGAGCTCGAACGCGCCGAGTCCACCCACAAGTCCGCGGCGGATCCAACCCAAACGGCCCCCCTCGGCCTTGAGAGAGTCGTCCACCTCTCCCAAGGCGTTTCCGTTCTCGAATGGTATGGAGCGCTCGCGATCCCAGGATGGTGCAAACGAGCTGGTCTCCAAGTTGCAGTATAATGCCCAAGGTCCCGACGACCCAGCATGGAGAACACCGACCACGCCAGTATTTTCCTTTCATTCCGAGCCCGCTATCGCGCCACCAAGATCAGTGAGGACTCCCAGTCCGCCTGAAGTATCACCCAGACCGATCAAGGCACTGTCACCGCCGCCTGTCTCCCCATCGGGTATGACATCTGCCAATCCCCGTGCTTCCCCACGGGTTGTTCGACCGAATCTCAAGACCCGCCAGACGACCAACCCAAAGCACCAGGTATCGTTTGCAGACTCGAGTGAGGAAGGTGGCCCCAGAACGATGACTTCTGATCGATCCGGTACCGCGGGAATGATGTCCCATTCTAGAGAAAGGACGCCCAGCCTGATCAGCTCGAGCTCGCGGATCACCTCTTCGGCGTATACGCGTTCGAGCGCAGCGTATTCCGTGTCGACGGTCATCGGTGACGAACATGCCATCGATCTCGCGTTCGAGGACGACGATGACCGCTCATTGGCGACGCGATTACGGATCCGAAGGACTAGCGAGCGGACGCTCCAGGACGCTCGACAAAAGATCCTTGGCACGATCCTGAAGAGCTCGGATGACTTGCCCCACGATCTGCAACTCTACCTTGCAGACGAAGTCTCTACAATATCAACAGAGGACGCCCGGGGAGCAGCCCACTCTCAGTCTCTAGCGGCATTGGAAGGCGCAAGTCCTCGATCTCGTCCGATTGTCCGCCGCGGTCAAAGCTTGGATGTCGCGAGGCCGCTCGTCGAGGAAGACGAATTTCGTACCGAATCGTCCATCTCGTCGGAGAGCAAACCGTCGATATTTAGACGCGGGAGTAGTAATGGCAAATTCTACATTCCCAAGCGACCCAACTCGCCTCAGCTGTCTCCTCCACTTTCGGGCGGCTATTTTAAACCGGACAGTGCGTCGACGGCCAAGTCGCGGGGCAGCAGTACTCTTGCATCGGACGCGAAGGCGGAGCACAGACTGTCCGAGGGATTGCCCGATCGAACACCTGTGCTGTCGGACCCGGTGCGGCCTACTGGTCCACGCCTAAACAGCATGGTCAATCTGTCAAACCTCGCTGCGGCTGGCGGACATCCCTCCTTGATTAGGGGCGAGTCCTCTCCGAATGTCGTGAAGAGTGCTGCGACATTGCAGGTACTGGAATTCAACGAGCCCGGATATCCACCTGTGAAATACGTACGTCTTGGTAAACGCTGACAAGGCTGATGAGATAGCAATTGGGAAACTGCATCGGACGGGGACAGTTTGGCTCAGTCTATAGGTCCTTGAATCTCGGGACTGGACAGATGGCTGCCATCAAGCGGATCCGGCTGGAGGGCATGAAGGAGCCCGAGGTCCGAGACGTGATGCGCGAAGTCGAGTTGCTGCAGCGTTTCTCGCACCCGAGTATCGTCAAGTACGAGGGCATGTCGCGGGACGAGCACTTCCTCAACATTGTCTTGGAGTGAGTTGCTTTGCCGATTCGAGGTTATCCGCTAAGCTCCTATAGATACGTCGAGAACGGATCACTTGGGTCGACACTGAAGGCGTTTGGCAAGTTCAACGAGAGACTCGTATCGTCCTACGTGGCAAAGATTCTCGAGGGCCTGATATACCTCCACTCTCAAGGGGTAAGTCTGGAGGTCTGGCACATTGCTGACGAACAGGTCGTCCACTGCGACTTGAAGGCGGCAAACATCCTCTCAACCAAGAATGGGAACGTCAAGCTCTCGGACTTTGGGGTCTCGCTGAACGTCAAGGCTGTGGAGAGTATCCAGCACGACGCGTTGACAGCCTCCAAGCTGGGCGGGCCTGTTCAATCTATGGCTGGGGTGGCTGGCACCCCAAATTGGAGTGTGTCTATCTTTATCCCTGAGATTGCTTTCTGACATTAGCTCCAGTGGCCCCCGAGGTAATA
Organism: Tremellales sp. Uapishka_1; assembly: GCA_035521475.1. Taxonomy (NCBI): domain Eukaryota; kingdom Fungi; phylum Basidiomycota; class Tremellomycetes; order Tremellales; species Tremellales sp. Uapishka_1. The sequence continues at coordinate 4,790 of JASZXS010000197.1, read as the reverse complement.
TCTTTGGCTGGTGCTTCGCCCGCTTCCGACATCTGGTCACTGGGATGTACGATTATCGAATTATTGACCGGCAAACCGCCTTATTCTGATATCACCAACAGCATGACGGGTAAGTCTCATTCAGAAACGACGAAACGTTGTGACTAAACCTGCGTAGTGCTCTTTCGGATCGTCGAAGACGACATGCCGCCTCTCCCCGACGTGTCTCCAGAGCTCAGCGACTTTCTCAAACTGTGTTTTATCAAGAATCCACATGCCAGGCCGGCAGCAGCAGTCCTGTTCGAACACCACTGGCTGCGGGGACTGAACCCGGAATTAGTGAGTCATATCTGGAGATGGTCGCTGACAGTCTAGCTACTTCGTCCCCAGGATAGCGTTCCCTTCATGCGTCGAGTCAGTGGAGCCAGCGAGCTTCGCAAGGTGGACAGCTCCCTGCTGTTCAGTCAAGCACAGGACGCAGGGCGATATACTCCCTCTCGGGGGAGTACACATGCGCCTGAAGTCGCGGCGGATCGACGAAGGTCTCGGATAAGCCTCACTGGCTCTCATGGTCGAGAGGGCTCGGACGGGACGAGCGCTAGCCCGAAGTCTCATGTACTCATTAAGACAACATTTGGCAAAGGTAGGTGAGCTATGAGCTCCGCGATCGCATTGCTGATGAAACGATAGCCATCATCTGCAGGGTGTGCCATACGGGCGTCAAGAAAGTCGGTGTTCTGTGTCAGAACTGTGGGCTGCTCTGTCATACGGGCTGTGCCAATCGAGCGGCTCCTCGATGCGACATCCGGGAGCAGCTTTCGCTTTTTGCGCGCCAACAAGAAGCGCTCGAAGCGGCGGGAGGCAACGATGTCGATCGTCTGACGCCTCCTCCGGTGCCGATCATCTCTGGCGAGATCCTCAGTGGATGGAGACGGTCCAAGACCTCCGTTTCATCCGACCCCCCACCCTCGAGGGATGCTTCCTCCCCCTTCCCGGACTTTCGACGTCGATCGTCGACAAGCGTCCACACATCCCATCTGCCCATGGGAAGGCAGAGTATACATGCCGATCGGAGTATCGCCAGCAGGGGGTCGGCGTTCAGCACTTCGTCTGTCGATGTCGAGGAACAAAGGATGGGCGGCTTCCCGAGTGGCGATGCGGCGCCCAAGATAAAGCAACATAGCGTCTCAACCGTCGAGCAGGTCAGAGCAAAAGGCCATCAGAGAGGAAAGGACAGTAAAAGCGAATGTTTAGTAATGTAAGGACTATTGACGGGATAGATCGTAAGATGGATTGAGGTTGTACCGCTTTTCCTCTAGCTTAGCTTTCAATTCACGTATCTTATCATATCCCATCACACACGCAATATCACTCATAGGCTTATGCGGCCCTCATACCCCTTGTCCTCCGCACGCACACGAATGCATTTTTCTTGCGCCCGAGCTCTCACCGGTTGCCAGTGGCCACATGTGTATGCTCACCCGAGCTCCCTTTGCTGCCACCAGCATGTACTGCAGCCTGTATGCATAGGATTATACAGGACTTGATGTGCATGCTGACCAAAGCGTGAAGCAGCGTTTTTGAATGTTCGGCCGGCAGGACATAGATCATCAAAAATCCCCCGAAAACCGACAGGCGGACGTAGTATAGAGGCAGTATAGTTCCTTCGGGATAATATCTCGAGCGTTGCCTTGCTTTTCATGGAACAGACCCGGATTCGAATCCCGGCGCCCGCCTCTTTTTGCACGTTTCCCAATCATGTCTGGATCTAATTTACCGAGAGTCTTTTCCTATGCCCCCTTCTAACTTCAACAAACATCGAACTTGTGAGCTCTCCATGCCCTCTGACGCGGTCGTACTGTATGGAAGTGTGGTAGAGCAGTGCAGGTATGGAGGAACGCGCTTGCGAGTTTGAAAGTACCACAAAGATCTATTTGCCAGCAATCGCGCGTGACCAGCTGTTGCGCCTTTGCATCATAGCGATTCTTCTTATTACTCGTCCGACGGGCATGCAGCTGTGTATCGAGTATCAATGAGGGTTAGACTTGCGTTGCACTGTGGAGCAAATGTACCAGCTCGACTTCACACCAATCAACAGAATAATCGGGAACATGTAAACACATCGGAATCATAACAGCCATTTTGTTCATGCCTCAGACCTCATAGATCAGCCCTCATCACCCTACTTATGGAGGAGATGATCCAGCTTACAACGCTGAACGTGTAGGCGGTCCTGGATATGCCTAGCACTGGAATGGGTTCAAAGTGCGCACTCTCGAGCACGCCGATGAAATCTCCGATATCCTTGATCCTGTCCTTTACCTTCATCTCAAAATTCGAAGAATGTCAGTAAAGATTGTACCCGCCGTAGAGGCCGATGTTGTATGTTCAAAAAGTCCGCGACTTCGGTAGACCGCTGACGAACTGTAGCCCGAGCTACTGCAGCTCATCAGGGATCTCGTGAGCCAAGTTCATTACCGGTTCGTCGTCCCGGGGTGAGTGTCTCGCCAGGCTTTGTACGAAAAGGAGCCCGAGGCCGTCGTCGCTACTCCCGAGATGGTGAGTGTTGAATCAAGGCTCTGATTGACTCGTCTGTAGATGATCGAGAACATTTTCAAGAAGAAGTACGCAGAATGTTTGATTGCTCGATCGGCAGAGGGTCAGGCTATTGGACTGGCTTTGGTGAGCCCTCGTGTACTGGCTTCAGCGGAGACTGATCACTGCGCAGTACTTCTTCACGTACTCGACCTGGCTCGGCGCCCCCGGTCTCTATGTGAGCAGAGGCGCTCATCCAAGACATCTCGTTGATATCTCTTCGAATCCAGCTCGAAGACCTGTACGTTGCGCCCAAACATCGGGCGAAGGGGCTAGGCAAGCTCCTCTTCGGCCATCTGGGCGAGATCGCAAAGGAGCGAGGATGCAAGCGAGTCGAATGGCGGGTATTGAAGGCGAGTCGCATGGAGATGGAGCTTCCTGGGGGTAAATCGCTGACGCGACCAAAGTGGAATGCCCCGTCGATTGCATTCTACAAGAACTCGCTCGGGGCCGAGACGCTCGACGAGTGGGATACCATGCGGATAGAGGGAGACGAGGGCATCGAGCGCTTGGTCGCGATGAAGAAGTGAGCGGACGGACCCAAAGTACTACAATACATATGTCGTCGTCTCATCACATTACAACACCTCATCTAATGGTCGTGTACCCTGCGCCCTTCTTCTCTGTCACGCCGTCGACCGTCTTGTCCGCCGCGTTAGCCGCCGCGACGGTCCCCAGCTTTGACATATCCATCTTCATGCTCTTGGCGTCTCCCTTGAAACCGATGTAAAACATCTGCGTCCGTATCCCCGTGTTGGCTTCAGACTGACGAGAAGCCGAGTGTAAGCGCCAGTCCAGTTTCCGGATGGGAGCCAACTCACAAACAGCAAGGTTACAGAGTGCACGTTGGCCAATTTCTGCACCTTCAGTCCCCACTCCTCGACTTCTCTCCGCCCATGACTATCGCGGACACCGCCATGCGGCGGCGCCGAAATGTCGATATCCATGATCGCGTTCATCGCCTCAATGTCGGTGAAATCAGGCGCATGCGGCAGGTTGGCGTACAAGCGTAAGCGATGCGGGCGGTGCGGGTGGGATGCGGCAGGTGGGAGGAGGAGAATATTTCGTAAGCGGAGCGAGGAGGTGAAAGGTACGTGTATGATGAGCTTGGAGACGTCAGCGCCCGAGTCGCCATCATATCATCGGGACATGCCTCGTCGTCCACGCCTGATTCTACGTGATACACGTCGTTTAGTCGATCGTCCCATGTCTTGATGATGCTAGGAGCAGAGGCCGGGTCGAGGAGGTTGACACCAGTGACACTGGTCACTCGTCAGCCTGGAAACGCCACGAGAATCTCAAGCCGAGACGCACTTGTCCCGGTCGATATGGCCCCACAGATTCGTGTTGCTTCCTTCTCCCGCAGACACCCTCTCGAGCACCTCTGTTGCGACTGACGTGGTGAGATCATCGACGGTGAGATCATCCGAGCACGACATGGTGGTGAACTCGAGCTTGGTCACCCGTCACCGTTACTGCTGTAGGCTATTATTGCCGTGGAGAACCCCGCGCCACCCGTATCACCTCCCTTGTCCCCATCTACCCACGTCATTGTTCTACCCCAGTTCTTTGTGACGTCGACGCTTTTTCCGCCTTTGGCTTTTCTTCCCTTTCTCCCCCTAAGGGTGCATTCACTTCCCCACTGTTGACACCCGACCTTTACAACATCTGATCTCTTCCCAACATAGGGCGACGGTAGAAGCACTCTTCGACTCATACACATCCTCACTACCCACCATGTCATCATCGCACGAGGCCACGTTCACATGGGGAGCAGGTCCCCAATCCGTAAGTCGAGACGTCACGGCTACGTACTGCATGTCCATCTCGGTCTGGACCTCATCCGATTCCCATGTCCGGGGTGGACATCCAAACGTGGTCTACCCTACGGAAGCTGGATGCTGATGGGTGGTTGCTCGATTTTCTCCTTTCTTCCAACCATCACCCAACCTCACAGGTATATATCGCGGGAGGATTCAACAACTGGTCCGGTTCAGAGACACCACTGCACAAGCAGCCCAACGGGACATTCTCGTCACAGATCTCGCTGCCCTGGGGTGAAAAGCAGTCGTTCAAATACGTCGTCGACGGTGAATGGAAGATCCGGGAAGACGAGGCCAAGGAATGGGGTATGTCATTCGGTCGCCGTGTGATCCCAACGCTAACGGTATCGCAGACGCTGCTGGCAACATGAACAATGTATACACCGCCCCACC
>JASZXS010000196.1:0-28836 GCA_035521475.1 Tremellales sp. Uapishka_1 | reverse complement strand
TCGTCCTCGCTGCACCGTGCGTCGTTGTCCACCTCGCCCCCCACCTCTCCCCGGCTGAGGCGCTCCACTCTCCTTTGCTATCCTCGCCTCTTCCTCTTGCCACCACCGCATAAACTCTTCTTCGGCGGTGCGTGCTTGCTCTGCCAGTCGTTCCTCCTCTTGAATCTCGATCAAGCTCCGTATCGGTTTGCGAGAGGATCGATCCACGAAATCTTGTTCTTCTTGCTGGATCGCCAGAAGCGAGAATGATTGTGCGGATGGGGAGAGAGCGCTCGGAGGCGGAGCAGGTGCGAACGAAGTCGTAGATGACCATGCTGCCTCCCTGTATCACTGTTCAGCAATCGGCCGTCACTTGGACCTGCTACACTCACGAGGATACCTTTCTGGACACCCCAGGAGCAGGCTGCTGTTTGACTGGAGTAATGACTTTCCCCGAGCCCATCCTCTTGGGCACAGGCGAGGCTTGGCTGCTAGATGGTCTACCCATGGTACCGGCCACAGACTCCCGGCTAACTCCCTGCTGAGCCTGGACGGACGATAAAGACGTTTTTCTCGCCTCCATCGTCCTCCATGGGCCAGCAGATGCGGGCGAAGCTGCGGGAGAAGCGGTGGGTCTTGGGGACGATGACGGTATGGCGGCCGGCACGGGCATCTTTCTTCTCTCCTTTTGCGAAGATTTGGTCGATGATACGACGCTAGCGGCGGCTGGGACCGAGCTCTTGGATGATGATGCAGCTTCCGCCATGATACTTCTCATATCCACCCTACTTCCATCAGCACGGCCAGTTCAAATAAACTCACTTTTCAGCTTCCACCGCCCTGGACTTCCACACGGGACCTCTCCCTCCGAGATCCAGCGGCGTCATCGGCCTCGAGCTTCTTGGCGTCTCGTCGTCCATGGCAAAGATGTCGTCGATTGCCGTCGACGAGGCCGTCGCGTGCAATTCTGGACTCGCGAGCGGAGAGGGTGGCGGCCGTTGCTTCGGCTTCGCAGGTGTACGCGTATCAACGGGCGATATCTGCGGCGACCTCGGTTTCCATTTCCGATGTGTCCTCACTCGAGCCACAGGGATGTCTTGCAGCGCGAGCCAGTCTCTGTGCTTCTCCATGGCTTCATTGACCAACTTGAGACTGCGGGGGACAAAGAGTTTTCGCCCTTGTTTTGTAGAGATGACCGTCGATAGATCCTGCAGTACGTCGAGCTCCATATCGTCCAACAGACCACTTTCCAACATGGTCTCCATGCACGAGATGATGTAGTCGAAAATCGACATCTTGAGCGTCGATGCTTGGTAGAAGGCTGCTTCGGCTGCCAGAGCCGCAGCGTTGTAGGCGTTACAATGGCGTATGATGACCCTGGAGCAAACGAGCACCAGTCGATCAAGCAGCAGCTCCGTCTATCCGGCGGTCAGCTGCAATGAACACCTCTGAAATCACTTACAGCGGCCGCAAGCACTTCGAACACAAAATCTAGAAACTCGTCCAGGGTCTCCTGATCTGGTGAAGAGTCAGTGGAAAACAACTCACAACTACAGCGGTAAACTAACGAAGATAATCAAACAGATCGTCCTCTTTCCCTTCGTACAAGAACTTGAACACCAGCCGCATCGGTCTCCACCGCAAATGCGCCATGTCAATCTCGATATTCCCATGATCCCGCCGCCTTAGCGTCCAGTCATCGTCCGCAAACATCGCCTCAAAGAACGGACATCTCGCTCGGAGTATGACCGACTGACAGTGCACGCTCTTGTCCGCCAAGATCAGGGTCACGTCGGTTGAGGCCGTCTTTGTCGAAGAGGTGGCGGCAAAGAAGGTCTGAAGATTCTCCGCCAGCGTCTTCTTCACGATGGGAGCTTTGGCTGCTGAAGCCAAAGCCAAGGAAAGTTGTGGCAGCTCGAGGATGTCGGCGAGGGATTTAAGGTCGGCTTTGATCTGGCCAACGGGTAGATTGACGCCTTTGAACCTCTCGGATAGCGCGCGGGAAACCCGACTGTCCCATACAGCGGCGACCTCGTCGGAATAGATGTATTGAAGAAGTAGCAGCGCGACGAGCGGATGACAGGTGTCGACATTGATCGCACCTTTCCTGTATGTCAAGCGGTCGACTTTGGTCCCCGAAAACAATCGGGTGAAAACTGGCGATCGGAGGGACAAGACGACGCCATGAGCTGGTATCGAGTAGTCTCCGACGACCATTGTCATGTCGCTTCCAAGAAGCGTCTCCCCCCAAGAGAACAGCGAATCCGGGTTCGAAGCCGACCATCTGTTCAAGATCGTACAGAGCTTGATGGCGACCGCCGTGTCCTTTACGACGGAATTCGACCCCTCGTCTTCGTGCTCCTCCTCGATCTCTGTCGACGTCTTTGACAATCGCTCAAAGTCCTCGGCTGTCATTTGATGTTCAAACCGTCTGAAATGCGGTTGAAGCAAGAACAGGTCCTCTTCCAACGTGCTCCCCATTATCGAAATCGGTGTCGCCCGCGCATCCACTCGGATCGCTGCGAACGCGCCAGACTCGTTGGCCGCTACTTTTGTGACACGCTGGAGGAAGGGAATCCGCTTGAATTTCAGTTGCCCGGAACCAGACTTTACTCGTTGGCGAACAAAGACGTGTCCAGAGTGCGTGCAAATGATTACCGTCCCGTCCGATCCCAGCGCCATATCCTACATGAATTTCAGATGGAAACGAGGCATGGGACGAAAAGCTCACCTGAACGGCAGTGAAATGCTTCCGTAGCGCCCAGATCAGCTGGGGTTTGACCAGCACATGCCGATCCCGAGCATCCTTTGACACATCTTCGAGTGGATTCGGCAGAGAGAAGGTAAAGACGTCTCCGATGGTAGACAGCGCAGCAAATGTCGTGCCGCAGCTCGTCACCTTCTTGATCGAAGGTTTCAGTGTCGACTGAGGCGGTCGGAACGGGAACTGATCCGAAAGCACTCGGGGAGTGGTGAAGCTGTACGCATCAGCAACCACCTTACGCTATAAGGTTGACTTACAATATCTTGAAGTGAGCATCGTGATGGAAACAGAGCACCTCCATCGTATCCAACAAGCAGACCATCGCATAGTCCTGCGGCCATGAATCAGCATGGAATAATAGTACAGAATAGCTACTTACCGACATGGCTACGTCGATGACGGGCTGCGAAATCGCGGTGACCTTTCTCGGAATCACCTGGACGGGATTGGCCGCTTTTTCGTATCCTGCAAATCCCATCAGCTGCTGCCAGTAACATAAACAGCTAGCTCACCCAGATGCCCTGCATTTGTTCCCCAGGTCCAGACGGCTTCCTCCGTCCAACAAGCACTCGCCATTCTGCCCGCGGAAACCCCCTTGACCCATTCCTTCTTGAGAGGTCCCAACACCCTCTTGGGCGCCCATTGCACTTGGTCATCCATCTCCTTCGCACCGGCGGGTCGGTCTGCGGGATCGATCGCGTAGCCGAGTTGAGAGAATCGATTGTGGCCCCAGGATAGTATATAGCCTCCAGCTGTGAGTGCCAAAGAGTGGTCCTGCGCCAACGCGATGGCTACGATGGTATGTGGGAGATCGGGCATGGGGAGAAGGGAGTACTGCGAGTGCACCGCACGACCGAGTCTGAAGGGGTCATTGGGATTACTTCCCTATTTTCTGAAGTCTTAGGTGTCCAAACATACCGTCCATTGGCACCAAAACCGCACAAGCTGAGATTCCCTCGCCCTTCGGTCGTGACCACGCCGGTATGCAGCTTGGCCATGACCACGTCTTTCACGCCGACATGGTGAAATCTTTCCGCTGGATCGGGCCTGTCGCTCGATTGTCGCTGAGTGAGAAGATTGACTCGGTCGGGATACACCTTGTCGGACACGTCGCCAGTCCCAAGGGCGAAATTGCCTGATCAGAGAGCATTAAATTTACGTTTATTGCTTGCACACAGTACAGATCGACTCACGATTCACTCCCCAGACGTACAGATCCGTCCCTTCTACTCCGCTCGACGGATTCGTCTGCGCTCGAAATCAGCATGGTCTTCCCGGTCCAGGACCACGACTCACCCCCTCAACCGTCCCGTTGTAAAGATCAAACGCCGTCAGACCCTCCGCGTCAGTGACCGCTACGTCTGTATCGCTTCTCGCCAACAGATCCCTCGCAGCCTTGATATTGCCTGCAAAGAGCGCCCGATGAAGCGCAGTATAGCCCGACTCGAAATCTTGCAGATTGACCGAGATGTTGGGATTGCGCAACAAGGTCGAGAAGAAAGTGTAGGCCGAGGGCGTCAAGGACGATGCCGCGAGATGCAGTACGCTACTCCGGGAGTCAGCTCTCTTCGGTTTATCAAGAACATCACTGACGTCCTCCCAAATGCGTCTCGCTCGTTAGGGTCCGCCTTGCTTGGCGCACTGTGCAGTCCATTCAGGCTCCAGCTCTTGCCGGCGGACGCGCTTCCGCCCCCGTTGCCGCCGCCGTTCTTGCTGGACGGGTAGCTCCCCTCCAGCTCTTGTCGAAAGGCCTTGAGATTGCCATTCTGAAAGTGTACGTGGAGATTGGGCATATGCGGGGAAAGCCAGATCAGAGCAAGAAGAAAAGACGGCTGAGGAAGAGGACCTCAGGTCTTTGGTTCTTGCTGATCTGATTTGGGTTCGAAGCTCGCTAGGTCGGCTGTCGATTTATGGATAGATAAGAAGATTGGCGAAGCTTTTCGGTGGACGAACGGTGGAAAATAGGTGGGCCGCCGTGTTTCACAGTGGACAAGGGTACGGTTTGTTGGGGATAGAGCAAGTTCTTCCAAGATTGTTGATGACTTTGAAATCCTATATAGATCTCGGTCGATCGCGTAAACGTGTGAAAGGTGGAGGAAGCGGAGTGGCAAAATGAGTACCGAAATTCCGTCAACGTTTGCTGCAATCGTTTGCTGCCGAGTTCGCGTAAACGGGCTTCATGGGCTTCATCTAGGGCTTTCGGATCACAGGTGCATAGAGACAAGCAACTACAGTACGGACGAACAAGCAAGACAAGAAGAAGATGTTCCTCGACAAAATGGACCGGTCACGACGTGTTTGACGCGCGAGCCGGTGAGTAGCGGGGGACGGCTTTTCTGCGAAGAAGGCCGTCTTTGGTGATTCTTGGTGGATCTATAAATAGCAAGACGGATGTGAATTTCCATAAAGGAGCATCGCTCGCAGAGTGTAAGCACCTTGGTGAGGGAGGGGAAGGTGGAGGGTAGAAGAAAGGCGGGAAAAAGGAGGGGAGGAAAGAGAAGACGAGGGGATGGGCATTCTTCAAGCCGTTATCTCCTGAGCTACTCGACCGACACACAGTAGCATCCACTCAATCGATCGAGCGGTATCAGGAGATGGAGACTCGAAGACAGAATTGTCCAGCGCCTGTGAAGTATCCGTCCCGTGATGCAGCCAAAGCATGCAGGAGAATAGCAAAAAAACACCGATTCCACGAATGGAATGATCCGTCTTCGCTCGAGTGACCGGGACGCGGACACCGAGATGAGGGTGAGCGAAGAAGGTCGACAAGCGGGGGATGAAAGAATAGCCAGATGGCACATAGGAGTAGTCCGACGGAGTAAGACCCGGAGGTGGATTTGGAGAGCGGTCGGTCAGTATCTGGGTCTTGCTATCTTGAGAGGTGATCGAATGAGACATGCTTCATTGGTGTATACATTCACTGACATAGACATGAGCTTTGTACGGCTTGCCAGGCAGCCCACTCACATTCTACAGGCCATTTATCGATCTAGAGGACCAATGCGGTCAGCAAGCATACTCAACTCCATGCATTATCCACTTACAGAACTCGTGGGTGTCATCGCTCCTCTTGACAGTCCCCTACAAGACAGAGAGTACAGTTAGCAACCAAATTTAAATGTCGCACGCGTCCTCGGCGTTTCTGCAAACTCCGAGCCGTCTCGCCCCAGTGGCTGATTCAGACTCACCTTCCAGGCTTCTTCAAAGTCCACGGGAAGGATCACATAACGATTCTTTCGCACAGCTGACGGGGAATGAGCTTGTCATCAACGTTGAGGGAGAAACAGTACCTTGCAATCCGGCAGCTTGACAGATGGAGGCGATGACGGCGGAAGACAACTTGTCGGGTCGCGAAACGTCTACAGTGTCAGCGGGCACCTTCATGATGAAAACTCACAATCTTCTAAATCAACATCAGGACCGAGATTCATCTTGGAAGTCACGGTCTGGAAGATGAGTCGCCTTTCTCTTCTGGAAGGGAAGGGGAACTCGATCTTTCGGTCCAGTCGACCTGGACGCAATAGCGCGGGATCGAGGGTATCTTGTCGGTTAGTAGCCATGATGACCTATTCGGTGTAAGCCACCGCCGTGGGATAGAAAGAACGATGCACACCTTGACACTGGTTTGTTGGTCGAAACCATCCATTTGGTTCAGCAGCTCCAGCAGGATACGCTGCACCTCTCTGTCTGAACCTGTTTGCGCATCGAATCGCTTGGTGGCAATGGCGTCCACCTCGTCGATGAAGATGATGGAAGGCGAGTTTTCTCTGGCTAGTCGGAACACATCTCGGACCATACGAGGACCCTGTCAGAAAGAGTAATCAGTTACCGCCACATGCGCGGTTCCGGATGAACGCACCTCTCCGAGGTACTTCTGCACAAATTCCGATCCAACGACTCGGATAAACGACGCAGTCGTAGCGTTTGCGACAGCCTTGACCAGCATGGTCTTACCCGTACCTGTTGCCATAAGCATATGCGGAAACCGCTTTGACTGGACTCACCAGGGGGGCCATACAGCAAAACGCCTCTAGGCGGATCAATCCCGATCTTTCTGTACAGCTCCATCTGCGTAAGGGGCAGCTCGACAGCTTCTCTGATCTCCTGTTTCTGGGCGTCTAGTCCTCCGACATCCGAGTATTTAACATCGGGCTTTTCATCGTCACCGAGCATCGAGATGGAGGAATCCGCCTCCGGCGGAAGGATATCGACGAGGGCATTGGAGTGACGATGCAGGGCTACCGAGGAGGATGGCTTCAATAGTTCTCGATCGAGAGTCGAGAGAATCCTGACGACGTAGTTTGATCCTGATCAACGGGTTTAGCTTGCTTCTGGCGTATCTATAAGCGACTCACCGGTCGTACTACCGACAATACCTCGCTTCTCATCCACCGGTTCCAAGAACTGTCCGATCACGAGAGGGACACTCTGGATTCGCTTGACCTCTTCCTGCGCTCTCAATAGCTCTCTCCGCAGATTCTGGGTCTCGTCTCGGATATACTCCTGGAGGTCGAAGATTCAGCGAGAATTGACTTGATTGATTGTTTATCTGAGACGTACCTCTTGTAGCTTCAGGAACTCCTTGTGAGCCTCGAGTCGCTTCCAAGTAGAGTACAGCTCCTCGTCGCCAGCGGGGAGCGATTGGAGCAGGGCCTGCTTTTCGGTGATTTGCGCGGGGAGTGTGGGATCCTGTGATGCGTCGAGCATTGCTCAGCTCGAAGGTATCACAGCAGCATACGGGAGAGCATACCTCGAGCTTGAGATCGATTCCGATTTCCTCCATCTTGGTGTTGATATGTAGTGGTTGTGGGAGAAGATACAGCTGCGTGACAATGACTAGGAGCTTGGAGTGGAACGCGCAACCGCCCACCGGAGCGTACGGAGATTCCCTTATCTCCGTCTCACCATATTCAGCTGTTGGTTTGGCTTTCTCCTTAACCCTCTATTCACCACCATACTCGGCCAAGATGGGTAAGCGAAAGTCATCCAAGAAGCCGCAGACCAAGGCCAAAATGGCGCCTTTGTGTGAGTCATTCCTTGTCAAACGGTTTCAAGCCTGACACAGGTATCGATAGCGAGCACGTTTAAATGCCTGTTCTGCCATCACGAGAAGGCGGTCAGCGTAAAAATGTTAGTCTCGATTACCGATGTGATGGGCAGTGAACTGAAACAGTGCTCCCAAAGCGATAAACAAGCCATGTTTGGCTCGCTGAATTGCAAGGTATGCCCCGGAGCATAGAACTGGAAGAGTGGGTAGCCTAGCTGACTTGAGTCGTAGATCTGCGGTCAGAAGTACGCTACACCCATAAACAGTATGTGTTTCCTACTATCATGCGATCCGTACCTCATCACAGCTCTTAGATCTTTCAGTGGCCGTGGACGTGTACTGCGAGTAAGTACCGAACGCGCTCTCTATGGCGGGATATTGACTGCTCGGCAGTTGGGTCGATGCCTGTGAAGAGGTCAACCTGAAACAACCTCCCAAGAAGCGGTGCGTATTGCGTCTACCACTGGAGCACGCGCCTGACTATTCGCAGAGCTGTACGGGCACCCGAACCTCTCGACCACGGCTCTGGTGGCGGGGCGACGCTGGATATTCGAAACAAGGCGATTGTGGAAGCGGACGAGGATGCCGAGGGAGACGACGATGATGACGATGAGCGGCCGTCGGGGGGAAAGAATAGCCAGAGGCGGGACGAGGACGACGAGGACGAAGATGCAGACGAGGATGAGGAGGATAGGGGTGGGAAGAGGCGAAGAGTCGAGGGGTATAGTGATGACGACGATGATGATTAGCGATCTGATCCGATGATGACGTTGTATGTATGCTATAACCCGTTCTTCCTAGCCAGACGTTGAGGGTAAATGGAACCAAGGGAGAACATCTTTCATGATGATCCGAATAATATTGTACAACGGTACTTTACAAGACAGACATCCTCCGTTACCGCGAGTCAGAAACCTCAGACTCCAATTTCGGCTTCACCCCAAACGCCTTGAACAGATTTGGCTGCGACTAAATCTACTTTAGCTACTTTGCCTGTCTGCACTGAGTGACGTACCGGATCATCAATCATCCCATACCCCGCTTCACTCAGCCTGTACCCCTTATCCACACAGTCCAGAACCCCTAAGCGATTATTAATCTCTACTCCCCAATGAAGCCTGTGGCAGCAGACATACAATCGGCTCGAATGACTTTCAGCCTCTTCAGCCCACCTCTCCCGCCCTGCCCGTCAATGTACTTTTGCGTCTTCGTGCCAGACAGTCCGCCGTTGGCAATGATATGCGTGCAGCTCGAAGTGGCATGCGGCGAATGGCGTCCGCCGTTTTGGGCGATCATGTTTTGCAGCTGCAGATTCGAGACTTTGGGCCCCGTCGAGCCGTTGAGATAGAAGACGCATCCGGCTAAGGCCATCAGCCCGCAGCCTTGACACCCTTTCCTTCGCGGTCACCCACCCAGTATATCTGTCCGCTTTGTTTCGGTCAGCATCCAGATCCGCCAACAACAGGTTCACCTTACCTTTTCTCGCGCCTGATCCGCCATCTTCTCCTTCCTCGTATCCCAGTAGCTCTTCTCCCCGGCACTTCCACCCCCACGATTCGATTGCTGGTGTCCCGTTGCGCACGAGACGAAGCAATCCGTCCTACAACCATGAGTCTGCTGCTGGTTGCGACCAGACAGAGGGCGACACACCTCGAGAGCAGATCGGAGTTCGTGATTGGATTGACATCCTTTCCCAGCGTCGACATCTACATTCTCCTTAGTCAAGGCGTAAGGGGAATGGACCTGAAGACCGACCATCTGCGCCGTGACCTGAGCTCTGGACAGCTTCCTCGATCTCTCCCTCTGGATCTCTTCCTCCTCTGCCCTCATCTTGCGCTTTCCCTTCCGATCGTGATGCTCCCCCGCGGCCACTGATGCGATGGGCTTATACGCCGATTTGGGCGGAAGTTTCGACGTCGACTGAATGGGTGGAGAGATGGGGATGATCTCTTGTGAGGAGCAAGGCGACAGGGGGGTCGGCATGCTATTCCACAGGACATATAGGCGTACATGAGACGGGTCGACGAGCGCCAAAAACAAGATCAGACGCGTCAGTCCAGTCAACGTTAACGTTTCAGATCTGGGCGTCCAGAGTCGGGTCGATTGCGGCTTCGGTCTGCCATTAGGACGAAGCTTACGCCCGGGCACGAAGGCAAATCGTCCTCGTTCACACCGCAGCTCGCACGAGTTGCGAGTTGCACCCTCATGCGAAGATATACATGTATTCAGTGGTCTCTTCCGACAAAGCCGACCGCACTCCACCTGGGCGGTGTGGCGCTGCTGGCCGTGTTTTCCAATCCTGTGGCTCGGCTATTAGGAGAGCGAAGAGCTCGGAACGAGTTAATGGAGATCTTGAAGAGCCCGTTGCATAACTCGATTCCCCCTATCTCCAATGTCGACAAGTCGTATCATCTTATATCAAAGATCTTGATGGACCGTGCACTCAGGCCGTGTAAAGATAGACCACCGACTCCTCCTTCTTCTCCGTAGTCATCATAAACCAAAGAGGGAGCCAAGATGGTCTCTGCGATCGCCTCGCCCATCCAACTCGCACCGGTGGTATCGGTCGCTCACGACGTTGCGATGCCCATCCGTCCGCCGCAGTCGCCGCACGTCGCTCCCAACACCGCGTTCCCCCACCTCCACCCCATCTTATCTGGCCGGTCGCTGCGCAAAATCCCAACGAGGACCGACGGCTATGACAATTTCCCGCCGCCGTTGCCCTCGTCGCCGTACGCCCTGCAGCGGGCTTTGACGCGGGACCCAGGGATCGAGCAGCAGATGGCGATGGACGACAATGAGATTGGGCCGCCGCCCGAGGGAGGCAAAGATGCGTGGTTGTGCGTGACGGCGGCGTTCTTCATCCTGTTTTGCGTGTTTGGCTTTGGTGAGTGAGAAGAGAGGTCCGAATCGTGGTGCGAACCTGATTTTTTGCAGTCACCAGTTTTGGACAACTGCAGACGTATTACTTGGCCCATCAGCTGAAAGGATACTCTCGCTCGACGGTTGCGTCAGTAGATCCTGTAAACAAGTGGACGGAGCCCGAACTGAGACCTATTCAGGTGGATATCGTCTCTGCAGACATTCCTCACTTTCCTGCCTTCCGTCTTTTCAGGACGCTGGTTTGATTCCCACGGCTCACGGTCTTTGGTTGTTACCGGAACGACACTTTCCGTAGGCGCTCTCTTTGGGCTTGCATGTAGGTCTGCTGGTCCTACGAGTCACCGCTGACATCAAACAGTCTGCAAAGAATACTACCAGTTCCTGCTGGCGCACGCTCTGGTCGGATTCGCTGCCTCCTTACTATACTCTCCCGCAACAGCCGTAGCGGGACACTGGTTTCTGCGCAGGAGAAGTACGGCCGTTGGCTTTGTCGTCTGCGGGAGTGGGTTGGGAGGAGTGATCTACCCTATTGCGCTGAAACGGCTGTTGGGCGAGCTGAGTGAGTCAACAATTATACTGGTATTACTATCGAGCTAATTGGCTCCCTTCCAGGCTTCCGGAACTCCATTCTGGTTATTGCGGGAATGAATGCCGTACTGCTGTTCCCCTCCTGGTTTTATCTCCGTGCCAGACTTCCTCCCAGGACACCTCCACCCTGGATAACTCTACTTGGACCTTGGCAGGAAGCCGATTACCTCTTTCTGGGCATCGGTGCCTTCATCTTCACCATCAAGTGGGTCACTGACGTACTGAACTATCCCAAGGCTCATCTTTGCAGCTTTTTCGTGCCCTACTTCCAAGCTCTTACCCTCGCGACCGCCAACAACCTCCCTACCGAGCTCGCCGGGTACACCCTTGCGATCTTGCAAGCCGGCTCCTTTGTCGGCCGTGCCAGCTCCGGTATTCTCGCCGACAAGTTTGGCGTGTGGAACATCTTCATCGGGTCCGGGTTCCTCTCTGCCATCGACATGTTTGCGTTCTGGACGTCCAACAAGATCGGCACGGCCGCGACGATCATCGGGATGTTTATCTACGGCGTCTCGTCTGGCGCATGGCTTACGCTTGTCGCGGCGACGTGCGGCTCGATCAGTCCCACGAGGGAGTTTGGCATGCGGCTGGGCATGCTATGGTCCGTCACGGCGTTCTCCGATATCATCGGACCCGTGGTCTGCGGAAGTGGGTCCCTGTGTTTCGAGTGTGTGTGGGGGGGGAAATGCTGATCCTCCGGCAGTCATCATCAACATGCAGGGCGGGCAGTTCACGTGGACCGGTGTGTTTTGTGGCTGTACATTCACCGTGGCGACGTTCGTGCTCTTTGCGCCAAAGATGGCCCGACGTATACGGAGACTGAGGACACCAGAGCCCGACCCGGGAAAAGATTTAGAGAAATGACATTTGTTGACCTGTTTCTTGGCCTGGCGATTCCCTGAAAACCTGAAGCTTGATTCATGCTTCTTTCACTTGCGGAAGAAACAAAATTAAGCGAGAACCAAACACAGAATCCCTGAGTGCAAGTGGAGACGTTGGACCCTGATCCCACAACCGCCCAGCCCGAGTTGCGTAACAAACCGCTCGGGGCCTCCCACTCCGCGGACGGACACCCCGACATATGACGCACACATCACGCGCCATCCTTGGATTTAGAGCCCCGGAGCGTCCCTTTGCAACCACACGGGATCCCCGGGTAAGATGGAAACTAGCTTCGGGCATGGCGATACGCCCATCTGGAATCCCCTAAACGATCCGGAGCATTGGGTATAAATAACAGACGGGTCTCCTTGATGGCTCCCTTCATCCTTTCCTTTCGCCACTATCCACCATGTCGGACGAAAAGACGACCACCTCGCACTTTGCCGAGGGGCATGGCTACAAGAACAAGAGCAAGTATCCGCTCACTCGGGCGATGACCGACAGCAAGCCTGCTTCCGCCCACGTCGAAACCTCAAAGGAAGCACCGGCCCCGCCCAACGAGAACGAAACTTCTCCCGGCGGCACCACCGTCGCTTCCGACCGCCCAACGCAAGCTCGAAAGTCTTCTCACAAGCCCGATCTCGTCAGCAATGCGACCGCGCGCCTGGCCAATCCACTCGGCGACTTGACCGACGAAGAAGTCTCCCGGAACGCGGCGGCCTTTGCGGAAGCCAACAATCTGCCCGTCGAAGCGTTCCGAAAGGGTGGTCTGGTCGCCAAGAACCCCGGGGGTTTCGAGAGACAGAAGCTGCTCACCGAGGAGGACAAGATCGTCCTTCGCCGCGAAATCACGCACAGGTATCACCAACCGTGGATCCTCTACAACTTGGTTGTCGCTTGCTCGGTCGCCGCGGCCGTCCAAGGGATGGACGAGAGTGTCATTTCCGGCGCCCAGTTGTTCTTTCCGCAACAATTTGGTATGTCTCCTTGTCGTGCAACCGGAGCTGACGGTCAGGCATCAACTACGCCGTCACTGGCAACAAGCAGGACCAGTGGCTCCTGGGCCTCATTACCGGTGCCCCATACCTCTGCTGTGCGGTTCTGGGATGTTGGCTCACCGACCCGCTCAATCATTACTTTGGAAGGTGGGTCCAGCGTTTTTCCTCTCTTGCTGCACGAGTTCATGTGGCCACAGACGAGGAGCCATCGCCATCACTGCCACTATCTCGTTCCTAGCTTGTATCTGGTCGGCCGTCACCAACACCTGGTGGCATCTCCTCATCTCGAGGTGAGCACTACTTCATTGGACAATGTTGACGCCATTGCAGATTGTTCCTGGGCCTCGGCATCGGACCGAAAAGCGCTACCGTTCCGGTGTATGCGAGCGAGTGCGCGCCGCATCGGATCCGAGGAGGTCTTACCATGCAATGGTGAGTGGACATTCCGAGGTGAATCTGATTTTGTGTACTGATGGCGACAGGCAAATGTGGACTGCATTCGGCATCATGCTCGGCTACGTGACGGATCTCATCTTTTACAAAGTCTCGGACCCTCCTCACATCACGGGCTTGAATTGGCGACTGATGCTCGGTTCGGCGGGTATTCCCGCCTTGGTCGTCCTCTCACAGTTGCCGTTCTTGCCTGTAGGTCTTGTTTGAATCTGGCAATACAGATTCTCATTGATCGCCAGGAATCGCCGAGATGGCTCATGTCCAAAGGGAAATACGAGAAGGCCTACCGAGCGATGCTCCGGCTGCGGGGCAACGAAGTCGTTGCCGCTCGAGATCTCTATTGTAGGTCGCAGTTCCACTGGCCACTGACTTGGTCAACTGCTGAACGACGACATCAGATATCTTTGTCCTGCTCGAAGAGGAAGCCGCGGTCGTCCGAGGAAGAAACCGACTCTGGGAGATGTTCTCGATCGGCAGAAACAGGCGCGCGGTTATCGCTTCAACGATTGTCATGTTTGGCCAGCAATTCTGCGGAGTCAACGTTATCGTCTATTACACCGCGACCATCTTCACTCAAGCTGGGCTTTCAGAGATCTCTGCGCTATTGGCCTCGTTTGGGTTTGGTCTGATCAATGTTAGTCACGACCTTGGGTCGTTCCTTTGCTCACCCAAGTACAGTGCATCTTTGCCATCCCTGCCATCTTCACCATCGATCGATATGGTCGACGACCGCTACTGTACGTGAATGACATCGTCACAGGGCTGACAGATACCTAGATTGGTCACCTTCCCGCTCATGGCAGCCATGTTGCTATTTACCGGAATGTGTTTGTGAGTATTACCATTCCAGTCTACAAGCTCGCTGATATCGGTCGCCAGCTTTATCCAAGCAACGAAGGTCCGAATCGGACTCGTTGCGCTGGGCATCTATATCTTTGACATCTTTTACAGTGTTGGCGAAGGACCCGGTAAGCTTTACCGTTGCTTGTGACAGAGCGGATACTGACCTCTGCTCCTAGTCCCGTTTGCGTACAGTGCCGTGAGTCGGGATTGTCTGTTCGTGATGAGCGGTTCTTGATTATACATTAGGAGGTCTACCCATTGTACATCCGAGAACTCGGGATGAGTCTCGCCACGGCAACCCTCTGGCTATTCAACTTTGTCATTTCGTTCACGTTCCCTGCATTGCTCGTCGCATTCAAAGCGCAAGGCGCTTTCGGGTGAGTCTTTTTCTTTCCGCGTTTATGCCACAGCTGACTATGTACAGGTTCTACGCCGCCTGGTGTCTGCTCCTTTTCGTGCTCATCCTTCTTTTCCTGCCCGAGACCAAGGGTCTCACGCTCGAGGAACTGGACCAAGTCTTCTCTGTCCCGACGGGTGTGCACGCAAAATATCAACTCTGGAATCTCAAGTGGCACTTCAACGTGGGTCGGGTTCTTCTCTAGCGGATCAAGTGGCTGATGGCTTTGCAGCACTACGTTCTCCGATCCAGGGCGCCATACAGAGAATTGTATCAGTTTGACGAGGACGACGACTCGACTGTCGAAAAGAACTACACGGGGCGAGGCGAGCGGGGTACGGAGTAGAGCCTACATAATTTGGCAGAATTACTCTGCTGTAGTGCGCGCGCGGAATGGATGAGGTATTGGCAACGCTCTGGCACAAATATAAAACTTGCATAGGGTACGTATCGTCGCAGACATGTTTATAGAGTCTCAAACTGTATCTATGTAGCTCTTGCCCATCACACCCGGTGGCGGCGACCTTGACAGAACCAAGATTCTCTTCTCTTCGGAACGCCGCGGGGGAAACGTTTTTATCGACGCAGTTGCTCTTGTAGCTCGGGTTTCACCTTTCCGCAGACCTTGATCAAGCCCGCGAACGATCTCCCACAGCTCATGATACTGGCTGCGTGACGGCGCATGATCCAAAGACACCCGCGCTGCCAAGACGGAAAACGAATTCCCAACCATGAACTGCCACACGTAGGCGTCGCGTCGCGTGACGAGAGCGGGCAGGGTAGGCAAGTATCGGCTCCACCCACGCGAAGACTCGGCCATGGGATCCGTGGGGTTCAGAGGGAACAGGGTTCACGACCCATCGTTGGTGTCGGCGCAGTACATGGTGAAAAGGGCTACAAGCGGTAATACAGCAAGTCGTCTCGATAGCTGTTCAGTCTAAGACCGGGCCGATCCGCAGGCGCAGAGACACCGCGTCCCATTTCATCTCGTCCGTCACATAAATCCCACTTGCTTGGCACAGCATTTTGCTTCACAAGGAACGAGGACATTCCAACTCGGACTATCCAACTCGGTCCGAGATCTCACGTTTGCGTGGTCCACCCCTGAATTGAAGCCTCCATCCATCGTCGTCGCCAGGCAACGCATCCAACGCCTAGCATAACTCGCCATCCACCCACAGATCGCCATTGACGACACGACGAAAACGACCGACGCGAGAAGAAAGGAGTGACACACACCACCACGATGAGTCGCGGGCCCTCTCCCTTGCCTCCCCTGCCACCAAAGGACCGGCCGCAATCCGCATTCACCGCCGCTTCCACCGTCTACTTGACACCATCCACCCATTCGGGCCATCTCGCCGACGCACTGCGAGACTCGGTGCACATCCGCTCGAGCAGAGAAGACGTCAACAACCAAGACGCCGGCGCGCAAACGACCTCCTATCGCAGCTTGGACCCCAACACCCGGTCGAGCATCCTCCAACCCCGAAGGACACCGTCCCCCAGCTTTCAGCCTACCCACCACCACTCGCAATCGTCCCCCGACATGGCATCCATCGCACAGCCCAATCTGCCCTCGACGCAGATGCGCCTGGCCAACAGGAACCCGTTCGAGGACGACGAAGTCGAACCCGTGGGATCGGGAAGGGTCAAACCCCCGCCGGTGGGCAAGGGGTCGTGGGGTCCAGAGGGAACAGGAACAGTCCCCAGCACAAGGCAATCGTTTAATAGGTCCATGACCGGGTGAGTCCTGTACATGCTCGATCGGGCGATGTCGTGTTGGGGATGGGTACACCGGGAGACGCTCCATGGTTGACTTCACCTCCGGTCATCCGATACGATTGGATCGCTTCTTTTCCGAGCTCTCATATTGAGGGCATATCCCTTCTTTCTGCGATATCCCTTCTTTCTGCGATCAAACATCATCTCCTGCGGTCGTCGTTGTCTCAGACGTCGTCCCGGATGAAAGGATCCGTCATATAAAGGATGCCCAAGCTGGCCTTACTCCTCACCCACCCATCCTCACCACCTGCCTGCGACGTCTTCACCGATCCTACCGTTTCTCCTTCTTCTCAATTTAGTGAATCATGCTAATCATGAGTCGACCCCATCCCTTTACTCGAATCAACAGCAATACCACATCCACCTCCTCGTCGGCGAACCTCTTGGAACCGGTCGCGGGCGGCAAGACCCGGATTCGACGGTCGCTCTCTTCCGACTCGTATGGGCTGGAGGGGGCACCGAAGGAGCTCACGGCGGGTCAGAAGAAGGCGCTGGAAGACAAAAAGGGCAGTCGACATGCCGATGTCATTGACACGTTGGATCCCACCGGGATGGGCAGTGCGAGTGAGTGGGTTCCGACACGCAAGGGCGTGTGCTAATGTGATCGTGCGTCAGTGTGGCATCAGTGAGTTATGGATCTCGAGACTTGTTCTTACAGTACAGCTCTGGACCGTACGATGCGGCTGCGCCTTCACGAAACGTCAATCTCCCCCCAACCAAAGCCCCCATGCAGGCGTTCGACAGAGTACCGGTCACGTCGCCACCTCGGACGGCGACTACTATCTCTCTTGCCTCGCCGCCGCTGCCCCCTCCCAAGTCAGAATCCAAAGGTCCAAGCAAAACCCAGCAAGGCCGGCATGCTGCGCCCCGCCGTATCAGCGGAGGTCTCGGTGGGCAGTACTCCACCTCGATGCCCTCGAGCGGGGGTTACTTTCCCGACGCCGTGTCGGAGGAACCGATGGACGAAGCCGCAATGGCCAGGAAAGATCGTCAGAAAGAGAGAGAAAACAAGCGAAGAGCCCTCAAGGCGGCGTGGGGCACAGATACACGTGAGTGCTTCTTCGGGGTGAGCATGCTAACGATGTCTAGCCGAGCCGTTTGAAGACTTTGGAGCGTCTCCCAGCGAAGGGGTCATCGATTGTGAGTCTTGATTCAAGGCCGCGCTGACTTGCAGTGGCCGACGACCCATACTCTCCGGAAGCTACCAGCGCACCTCTACCTGGCAAGCCGATGCGATCTCCTGGACTTCGTCTTGGCCTTGGACCGCGGACCCCTCCAATTTACCCAGACGGGCCGACCTCTCCTGATGGCGAAAGCGCTCCGCCGGTGTCTCGATCCGGAAACTTCAATGGAGGCGGCGTCAAGCGGACCAAGAGTCTGATGCAGAAAATCAAAAGCATGGTGCGTCAGAGGTCTGGTTCCGTAGAGTCCGCCCCGGTCGTCCCGGTCGTGCGTCCTGTCGAAGGTCGACGGAGTCATTCTATATCCACCGGTCTCGGCCAGACGCATAGTCCCACTTGGCTCGACCGGGATGTGATGGAGGAGGAACTAGTGGAGGGGGAGGATCAGTACCAGGACGCCGACGAATCGCATCCAGGCGAATGGGGCGGAGCATCTCTTGCAAACCGGCAGGTCATGTCCGAGGGGCGGAGGCGGTAGACTGGGCTTCACAACACCAAAACCTAGACGTCTTCGCTGACGTGCCACCTCGATCTTTCTCTGCCACAGCGCGACCACCCAAACAACCCTCTTGGAGGTCAAGTTCCCCGATCCGCCTCACCCTATTCGCCGTCCAACGAATCGCCACCCACCCAATCGCCCTCCGAAGACGCTCCTCGACGCAACCCCTTTTTCGGCAAGAGTTCCGGTCGATTATCGCCTCAAAAACAAGAAACGCTCTCCGAAGAGCCGATCGACTACTCGGTCGCCGACGGCAACGGCTTTGTCCTTGTGGAATCCCCCAACTCTAAGGCCAGGGCGATACGAGCGTTGCGAAAAGAACAGGAGACCGCGAACCAGCCCTTGCGACGCGACAAGAGTCTGCCCCCGCCTCCGCCTGTGGCGCCTGTTCTGCCGGATTTCGAAGACCTCTCGGCGACGAGATCGAGGACGTACCCTGAGGCGTCGTATCAGGACGGGTCGGGTGGGATCAGGCGAAAACCGTCCATGGTGAAAAAATTGAGGGAGAAGATGGCGTCCAAGTAGAGGATGAGTCTTTCAAGTAGACAGGAGGTAGTAGTAGACCATGTAGTATCGCCCAGACACTCGCTGTACATCTGCTTGTGTCGAGAGTTGTTCCGGGGTGAGGGGTTCCGCGGGCCACCAGAAAGTATCCAGACAAGCCCGGCTGTTCCTGTTCCGTCTTCGCAGTTTTATTGCGTCTAGAAACAGATAGGCAAACATACGAAATTAACAACGAGGCATAAGATAAGTGACCGGTCAGGTCTGTGATTATCTGTCTCGATAGAAACCGGTGCTAAGATGTATTCTCCTCCGGGCCGCAAAGTCCCTACGCCATCATGCCTCCATGGTAATTGGTGGGTTGCGGTCGCGTTTAATAGGCCGACTGGAACGGTAGCCCGCAATGAGGGTGGCTGGAAGAAAGTCCGATGAAAACCGAAGCGCAGCCGGATGTCTGATGCTAGCTTCCGAGCCATACCGCGACCCCAGCGTGTCGGGACATACAGTGTCAAAATAGAGGATCCTGCGCTACGAGCCGAAAATGTCTTGCTACGCTGAACAGCGATGCAGTGGTGTTGGGCGCATCTTCTTGACCTCAGTCGCGGGAGCTTCAGGATTGGACTGTGCATCTCTGGCTCGGTCCAAGAATCTGTTGCCGGACAGATCCTCTCTGGCTGATACTGCTAAGGGGGCTGCAAGCTGCTTGCTGAATGTATTTTGCCTGAGTAACCGGTAAGAGAGTCTGTCGTACCTGAATAGTGGCGATATTCCGAAGGTTCCCGCTTTAGCGGTCAACTTCATCGCCTTGGCCAAGGACGTCGCGCTCCTCGTCGAGGCAGAGGCGGCATCCTAAAATTGGCCAGAAGTTTGCTCCTTGGAATGGAATCAAGCAACGAGATGAATCAGAATCAAGACTTTTCGACCTCTGCATTCGAGGCCTCGTAGTGTATGGTACCTCTCATTGCCCCGCTCTAATTAAAACAACAACCCGTAGATGGGACCCAAAATAAGCGACGACCTCTTAAATACTGCCCGTCCTCCTTTTCCTCGCCAAGACATCCATGTCCTCGAATCGCTTTTGCAGACCGCCTTCGGCATGAAGCAATGTGATGTCGTCCGATCCACCGATAGAGGCAAAGTCGAGCAAGATATTGGGTACCGTCCGCCGGCCTGTCAGATGATGCAGGAGGTTCTGGATCACGTCGTAGTCCGCTAAAGAAAGGGTCAGCGGGGCCAATGAGTAGGACAGGGGGACATACATCGTTGGTCGAGCTCGATGACAAAGGGCGCCGGGTAGAGGTTATATGTATTAAGAATCTGTTTGGCGTTCTTGGAGTAGGGGCAGTATGTCTGATGGCCTCGATCAGTGGCTGCATTAAAAGACACGGAGTGAAGACTAACCTTCGAAAAGACGGCGATGCGGTACCTCTTCTGGGCGAACTCTGCCCAGCCTTGCTCAAATGTAGCGCCTCCGCCCACCTCCTCCAGCATACGCTCCACACCCCTCCCGCCGACCTTTCTCAGATACTCCTTGGTGGGCGTCTCGTAGTCGTTGGGGAAGATACCGCCCTCGGCCATCCAGTATATCAGCGCCTTGAGCGAGTGCGCCTTGTCGTGACGAATAACGTCTTTGCGGTGCGTTGCGATCTCTTCCTCGGCGGCAAGCTCCTCGGGCGTGAGCGGCTTGTCCTCGGTATAGGCTTCCCAGAACAGGTCGTCCTCTGCAATCAATTCTTCCTCGTCTTGCACGAGCAGCGAGATGCCATTGTCCATGTCCCTATCCGGCCGGTGCGGCTGGCTCGACTCTGTCCGTGATGGGAACTCGACGGAATCGTAGATGCCCGGATGGTAGTCGTCGGGAATCGTCGACTTGGCATACATGGACTTGAAGACTCGCAGAGGATTGGAGGAGGAGGATGAGGAGGAGGTTGCCAAGGGTGTCATCGAAGAGGACGTAAAGTATAGCAGGGCCATGATGAACAGACCGCCAAAGGCAAGGGGAGCAGCATATCGTGCCGCGCGGGATTTGACATTATACGACACTCGACGAGCGGTGCGCCCGGGCGACGTGAGGATCATACCAGAGGACTGGGTCGGGAGGAGCGGTTTTTCTGAGCGGAACGGTAAGGTAATGGTGGGCATGCTGTATGGGCGGATGGGGAGTGGTACTTCGGATCTGCAGGGTGATTTGGCGGTCGCGAACGAGTACATTGGTTGTTGGGCGGTGTTGGCGGAAACAGTGCCTTGATCGGCTCGGCGATGAGATGTCCCCGAGGCAGCGGGATGATGTCGCGAGTAAAGCGGTGCGGATTGGCAGCAGGCGACGGGGATGCAAGAGATGTTTGTTAAGACGAGGGAATGCGGTTGAATAAAGGATCGTCCGTTGGCAAAGATGCCAGAGGCCAAGATGGCAGTCCCCCAGTGGCGTCAGAGATGAATGTCTCGGCGCCGATCAAGTCTTCACTTAGTCGGTGATTGACTACGGATGAACGGAATTACTCTCTTCATCGCAACGGGGCGTCCTCTTGTATATATATGTGCATAGACCTTCACCGAGAGATCTGCCTGCGCGCTGACTGCTTAATAAACATCACGCAAAGGACCAACGGGTCGCTCGTCGATAGACATATGTCGACAAGGCTCGAGAAACCTATTCGCCAATAAGCTTTGGGAATGGCGACCCTGATGACCCAGGGACCGGTTTCTCGTCGATTGCTCCTCCGGACGCCTCCAGACGTGATGTTTAGCATCGACGCCCTGTTCCTCGCGGACTGCGGGGATGCAGAGGGGAAACAGACTGGAATCACTGCTGCATGTAGCCCATACGGAGCCGCACCGAACGTAAGATTTCTGCCTAGCGTATATGTGCCGCTTGCCAAGGCGCCATTCTAGGTCTCACTCGGCAGGACAAACTACACCGGTGCCCGCGCGGTACAGAATGGGACATGGCCTCCTCGCTACTGAGTCGGATCATCGAACGATCATCACGTCGAAATGGCTGATTGGATGCAACAGGCGACGAGGGCGCCACTTGCCCAGATGTTTGCAGCGATCGGACCAGGACGAGGGGCGTAGCCGGACTAAATTACCCTTAAACGGCACTACGTAACGGCGTTTAATCTATACGTAAACACACACGTCACATGGCGGCACAACTCAATGATCATCTAGAGTAACCCAACGAAATCACGTCTAGTTCTGATCCTCGACGAGGTATTTAGCAGACGTCAGATCAGACAGTACCTGCGGTAGCCCACTTCCGTCAGTCGGTGCTCAATGAGAAAACGTTGGTCATCGAGGCGTACCATCTCCCGAATCAGTTCAACAAAATCCACTGTCCGTTTCCATCCTAGTTTCCGCTCGGCCTTGGAGCAATCCCCGTGCAGCAATTCCACTTCGGCAGGTCTGGCGAGTGCAAGTCAGCAGGCGGAGCGGGGGATTTCGATCAAGGGAAAAGAACGAGGAAGACCAAACAACACGAAACCTGGAAAAGGGTACTAACCGGAAATATTTGGGATCAACTCTATATCCCCCAAAAAGCCATCAGCCAAACATCCATCTTCGTCTCTTTCGCCAACATACCGAACCCTGACCCTGCCCGAAGAGGCGCAGATCCCGACCTCATCAACACCGTGGCCGCGCCAACGAATCTTGATGTTGAGGACCGCGAACGACTGCTCGACAAACTCGCGGACCGAGTGCGTTTCATTACTGTGAGACCTCCATCAGCGACCTGCGCCACAGGCGTGGTCCGCAGGTAGAGTCAAACACACCTTGCCAAAACGAAATCCTCGGCTTCGCTACTATTGTTGATCTCAATGGACCACTCTAAGTCCACTCGTGCCAGGACTCACTGTTGCAGTATCCTCCACATGCCCTCGACGTAATCGCGCGCTGGATCCCAGTCAGCAAACCGCTTCCCACCTGCTGACTACTCTAGTCCTAGTCCAACAACTCACCATGACCCCAATCTCGCTTCGCATCCAAGTTGCCTAGGTACAAGCAGTCCTGCTTGCCGAGACTGATCTCTGCGACGGCTCGCGTGATCTTGCGGGTCACAAACGTCCGACCCCGGCGGGGCGATTCATGGTTGAACAAAATGCCACTACGAATGTCAGAGGATGCCACTGACGACAGGAAGCGACCTACTTGCTGGCGAAGAGACCATAGGACTCTCTGCAGCAATCAATTGAGCAAGAATCCACTGATAGAGGGTCCAAGGCTAGATCACATACCGGTAGTTTACCAGGATCCAAAATGCGTACAGCTTGGCGACGCCGTAAGGCGATCGGGGATAGAAGGGTGTGTCCTCGTTCTGCGGAGTGTGTTTGACTTGACCATAGAGCTCGGAAGTCGATGCCTGAGGAAAGGTAAGCACGGGGCAAGGTACGGAAGGAGGGGCAGGCACACGTACCTGATAGAATTTGACGAGCTTCTCGACTGATCTTGCCGATCAGGTCTGGCGTATCGAAAGGCAAGAAGTACTCACGCCCACACGTCCTGATAGCATCTAGAAGTCTCAGGGTCCCCAATCCATCCACATCGCCCTGCCCAGAATATCAGCAGGAGCTCTATTCGGTCGACTGGGACCTTACGGTGTACTCTGCCATCTCAAACGAGACTTTGACGTGACTCTGTGCACCCAGGTTATATATCTCACTCGGTCTGACCAAATTTAGCACGTAATATCAGACATCCGCTCACGCCGATACTCACTGGACCTGAGAAATGATGTACACCAAGTTGGTCGAATCCGTCAGATCGCCATAGTGGAGGTGCAGCTTGGCCGGTTGTTCGTGAATATCCCGGTAGAGGTGTTGCAGCCGGCCTGTATTGAAGGACGAGGACCGACGGATGATACCATGCACTTCGTAACCTTTACCAAGGAGTACTAGGGATGCAAGTCAGCTGGATTGGGCGACGAAGCGAATGGTTGGCGTACATTCGGTGAGATACGAGCCGTCTGCGAGCCATCAACATCGACTTCACTGACGAGAGCTGCCACTCACCCTGTCCCGTGATCCCACTGATGAGAGCGACCTTTCGCTTGCTCCAGCTATCCCGCGTCCAGCCGTCCAGCTCCCTTCCAACCCACTTTTTGTAGCCGACGGCGGAAAAAATAGGCGTCCCTGCGCGATTGGGCAGACCCACATGACCGACGGGGCCAAAGATTGGGGACGTCGGAAATAGAACGCTCTGTCTCGGTGTCGGGTGATCGTTTGGCGGTGACGATTCGTAAGTAGGCGTGTGAACGTACGTCTCCGGCGCAGCATTGAGGACGTTGTCGCTTTGGAAATCAGAAATCGGTGAAGGGAGGTCATGCGATGAGATGGAGGAAGCCCGGGACAGAGACGTATGCCCCAGACGCGAGGACAGTCCACCGATCGTATAGTCTTCCGGGTCGAGGGTCACAACCGCGGGAAGTACCGGCAACGGTTTCGAGGCTGTCTTGAGTGAAGCAGGCGGGGAGGGCAGCGATACGGATGCGAAGAACGCCATGATTGTGAGATCGTCTAAACGTCTATGTATATTCCGTCTACCTGTGAGGAGCCAGAGAATGGCCAAACTGAGCGATGCAAACGAAAATGCAAGGAGAGCAATGAAGATGCAGAACGGTTGGGAGAAACAGTGTTACAGCGTAGGGTTAGTATATTGTTTGACCATATGCTGTCAGCTGAGACCGGCTCGGATTCGGGAAGATTACAGTGCATGAATGGGCTTGGGGGGAGAGGAGAGCGATGGGGGCATTATGTTTACCCGCAATGCGATTACGACAATCGGTCGACTTAGCATCCGCCATCTGGAACCCGCGGAAGCACAACTATGTCAGTGGCGATGCCATGTGAGAAGTAGGCGCGTGAGGAGGTGTCCCTTTCTGGTTACCGCAATGCAGAGTGGGCAACCTAGTCTGCTGCTTATTGGCGGTATGGCGACTCGGTCTCTATCGGCTACCAGCGCATAGATCCAACGACAACCAGAGAAAAGCAATCAAGGAGCATAGGCGCGAACGAGTTCGAGACGAAGCAACGACTGCGGTCAGGGCGTCGACGGAAAGCTACAATCAGCAAAGCGACTATTCAATGAGCGATTGGTAACACGTCCACCCCGTAACGATACATCGTCTTGCAATCCCCCGCCAACGCCAATCACCGACTTTGAACGACATTGCATTCAAGCCCCTGACCCTACCATACGTGTACCGACAAGCACGAGCCAACGACCCACACAATCACCCAGCGACGATCAATAGCGCCGGTCATCTGACGCGTGGTACTCGACATTGTAATTGGCATTGTCCGTAACAATTCACCATTTCCTCGGTTAGCAACGACTGGATCCAGTACCCGAGATATTCTCACCCAGTCATGTCCTCGCTCGCGTCTCCTCTGCCGTCCCCCTACTCCCCCTCCAACCTGTCGGTATCCACCTCCACCTCGGGTCCGGAAAATCATTATCAGCAAACCACCTCACCCCTCGCGTCGCCCGGTCCCGGTCCCAGCAGCGGCTCGCGGTGGAAGAGCGTGTTTAAGCTTGGCAGGAATGGAAACGCCAGCATCGGAAAGGGAAGAGAATCGCGCAGCCCATTGGTTATTGAAGCAGACTCTGCGGTCCCCAACCCCCACCGAATAGCTCAGATCAGGAGGCAGACCGAGCCGACCCCGTGGTCGCACTCCCAAGCTGGACAGGCAGATGAGCAGGTGGTGGAGGCGAATGGTCCGATCCTCCCTGAGATGACTCACTCGCCTTTCATGCCTTCCGAGGGGTTTTCTAAAGTCATGAACGGAGACGATCCATCCTCTCCGCAAATACATATACACACCTTGGCGCTAGATAACTCACATCGTCCGATATCGACCTCCTCATCAGCCAACACGACCGACCGCTCCTTCTCGTCCTCCCACTCTCGCCCCCTCGTTTCTTCCACTGCAACATCGACTTCGCCTGGCGCTTTATTAGCTGCGAGATCGTCCGGGTCGCTGCCGCCGGATCATACGGGCAGCAGCACTCCGTCCCGGTCACCGGGCTTGGGTCTCGGCTTCAAGGGTCGTTTCTTCACGTCTCCTTCGCCCACGGCCGCTGTCAACGGCAACGGGTCCGACCATCCGCCATCGAAACAGCACCGATCACGGACGGAAAAATACAAATCCCTTGGAGTATCTCAAGAATCGAATCCGTCTTCAAACGAGAAGAAGTCGTCAGTGTCGTCTCTAGCCCAGTCTCCCGTGTCGTCTGCTTCCCCCAGGACACCAAGCAAATCCAAACGAGGCCCGTCAGGCTCGACCAATCGCGTCTCTCCGCCCAACAAACACGAGTCTGGAACCAAATCCGGTTCGGCGACCGCGCGCTTCTTGCGTAGGGTCGTCTCGGCGCCCAACGCGAAAGCGTTGTTGAGCAAGGATCTGTTCCAGAACGCTCCCCAGGTTCCGCCCTTACCCACAAAAGACGTACATTCTCCGGTCGTTATAGTCGGTCAGTCCAGCGAAGTCGACCTCACGAATTCACCCCCGCATTTGCCGTCTACTCCGTCTCCATCCTATCCATCCTCCAGATCAAATACACCGTCCTCGTTGAAACCTTCGAATACGCGCGCTAGCAGAGCGCACTCGACCAGTGTCGTAACCCTCAAAAAGGAACACCAAGCTGGACTTGGCGTTGCAGGAGGGAACGACTTGCCTCATCACAAGCAGGTATTCAGGAGGACGTATAGCAGCAACTCCATCAAGACGAGATCCGTGAGTAGTACTGGGGAAAGCGATACCACAAGCTGACGCCCGGATATTTAGGTGGAAGTGACGCCGGCGTCCTTCCAAAAGATCAAGCTGCTGGGTAAAGGCGATGTAGGCAAGGTGTATCTCGTGCGAGAAAAGAAAACGGACAAGTTGTTTGCCATGAAAGGTATGTTTTCGGCAGTCGCGCTCAATGACTAAACCCCTTCTTTCCTAGTCTTGTCAAAGAAAGAAATGATCAAGCGAAACAAGATCAAACGAGCTCTGGCGGAACAAGAGATCCTTGCAACTTCAAATCATCCCTTCATCGTGACCCTCTTCCACTCGTTCCAATCGCAAGACTATCTGTTCTTTGTCCTTGACGTAAGCGATTATAGCCGTCCTCGTACAGGAGTTCTAACGATGTCCCCCATTTAGTACTGCATGGGAGGAGAGTTCTTCCGAGCTTTGCAGACACGACCGGGCAAATGTTTAAGTGAAGAACATGCCCGATTTTACGCGGCAGAAGTCGTCGCTGCGCTGGAATATCTCCATCTCAATGGTGAGTCTCCCTTGTCCTGCAGGATGAGCTAATTGGTTCGCAGGCTATATATATCGCGACCTCAAGCCAGAGAGTGAGGTTTCCTTTCCCCATTCCTTGCTAAGCGGTGCGTGATGCTTACGCGGCAGACAGATATCCTACTCCATCAATCTGGTCACATCATGTTGTCTGATTTCGATCTCTCGAAACAATCGGGCGAACCTGGAGGCGCGCCGGCGGGCATCAAGCAGTCTGGGCAGAATGGGGTAAGTTACTCCGTTGTTACCACAGTGGTCATATGTTGACATCGACCAGGTCATGTTGGTGGACACCAAATCTTGTATAGCAGACTTCAGGACGAACTCTTTCGTGGGAACAGAGGGTCAGCATTTCGCCGGATGAAATAGGCCGAGGCTGATTGTTTTCCGCAGAGTATATTGCTCCAGAAGTCATCAGTGGAAGTAATGGTCATACCTCGGCTGTCGATTGGTGGACTTTGGGGATCTTGGTCTACGAGATGATTGTATGTGCAGATGGGAGTGAACGTGGACAGCGAGCTGAAATGTCTTTGATAGTTCGCTACGACGCCGTTCAAAGGTTCCAACAGGAATGGCACTTTCGCCAACGTCATGAAGCACGAAGTCACTTTCCCCGACAAGACGCCCGTATCGAGGTGAGCCGACTGCGTCTTGTTCTATTGTGCCGTTCACCGAGCTTCTGAATAGCCTCTGCAAGTCTGCGATCAGAGCTCTGCTCACCAAAAACGAAAACAATCGTCTTGGGTCAAGCTCGGGTGCAAGCGAGGTCAAACAGCACAAGTGGTTTGCCGCGATCAACTGGGGCTTGCTGAGGCACATGACTCCGCCGGTGAGCATACTCTCCTTGCTTCAACCCGTATCGTAGCTCACGAAAGGCAGATCATACCTGCCGAGTCTAACGGAATTGATGCCATCAATTTCCGGACAATGCGGGACTCGAAATCGCTGGACTTCGAGAAGCGGGACGATGCAGTGAGTCCCTTGCCCAGGATAGCATGCCTCGATGCTGATGGGTGTTTCCCCCCAGGACATCATCCACGCCATCGCAGGCTCTGCCTCCGTAGTGGAGTCTTCCACGCCTGGCATGCTCACGCCGAAAGAGTTGGTGGCGTCCCCACCTGGCGAGGCGGGCTACGAAAAGGAAAAGAACCCGTTTGGCGAGTTCTCGTCCGTTACGAGGGATATCGGCGACTGGTAGTAGGGCCCGATGGGCCTTGTAGCAAAGAATGTTGATTGTGAAACTATGGAATCCGTTGCCACTCGACAAAAGTGCCACCTTGAACCGACCGATGCTGCACGGTCGATTTGGATGGATGAGATTTCTTGCGTCCTCCTTTGTGCCATTACACATACATGGATCCATGTTCGCCTTGCTATAAATCATCCGCGTCAGAGGGGCTCATAACACACACCTTCTGATCGATCCCCTTTCTTCTATTTCCCCCCCTCATCCATCGAAACTCGAAATGTCGCGAAATCTCAGTACCCTTACATCGGGGGGTATCTCGACATCTACTCTGACCCATGTGTTGCGTCTCGTGGATAGCTTGTCCCTCTCGAGTGTCCATGAGGTCGCTTCCGGATCGAAGCCTAGGATGTGGCTGGAGGGTATGCGCAGGAAGGACACCAGACCTCACGTCGTGAGCGATATTTTTCAGCGATTTCGTCTGACTCTGCTGACCACACAATCTTTCCTCAGTCTGCTCGATCACCGCACTCCCTACTACCCCGGGCATTCTCCACCTCGGCAC
>JASZXS010000195.1:0-28869 GCA_035521475.1 Tremellales sp. Uapishka_1 | reverse complement strand
CTGGAGAGGATATGACCAGTGTGGGTTTGGGGGCAGGGCAGGGTAGTCTGTCAAGAGGGAGGACGGGAGAATTGGGGAACGTCGGGAGCGAGAGGAAGCGAGGCCAGTGGGCGGGTGGGCGTGACGCTCATCCAAGTTGTCTTTCCCGGTTTCGGGTTCTGGATCTAATTTGCGCGCGGTATAGTCTAGGTATCAGTGTTGTAGATGTTGTTGGTGCTAGGCTTGAGTCTACGCAGATTGTGTCCCATACTCACAGGCGAGCTCCTAGAGTTACGCTCAAAGCACTGCCATTTGCACCTCGTCCTTCTTACCGCTGAGATTTTTTCACCACGCGCTCGCACAGCCGCGCAAGGAGGGTGCTCAATAGAAGGTATAATGCATACAGGTCATGATCGCCCCCCGACTAATCCTCGTCCATCTCCTCGCCAGCCTCTTCTTCCAATGCCAAATCCTTTCCATCGACGAACCCGCCGTCTTTCGACCATCGCGCTCCGAGAATGATTTTGAATTCCTGAGGGTCGATGGCAAATCAGCTGATGGTCCTGATCATGTGAATAGCCACGTACAGCCATTTGCAGTCCCAGCAGCTTCAAGATTCGGCACTTCCCCGACGTGAGCTTCTCGCCATCCTTGCATAGCAGATGGGGGTTGTTGAGCGTCGGGACACCCTTGACGAGGGTGGTCGAGAGCCCGAGTTGACGGAGCTGGGGTTCCATGGAGTGCGGGAAGGGGTCGCCCGAGGCCGGGAGGGTGAACGGTGTCAGGAGAGGGCCTAAATGGGCTGGGTCAGAAGGACGTCCTCTTCCTGTGGAGGGAGAGGCATGGGTGCTCACCCTCGGGTAAGGTGATTTCTAGCGTGGCCTTGCCGCCCTGTCGCGCATACTCCTTTCGGGACCAGCTGTCGAACCACTCGAGCGTCTCGTCGACCGGGTGCGACGTGAGGAATAGTCCGACGGGTCCGTGCAGTTTCTACCAAAACTGTTCGTGAGTATAGACCTCCCTCGCCTCCCGGTCCTTCACTCCATCCACGAAACCCACCTTGGCAATTAGACTCAGCCCCTCCTGGTACTCCTCCTCCACCGTCTCGCCCAGCGCCTTGGCCATCACCTTGCCCTTGCCGAAAAAGAATCTGCCCGTTCCGCGCCACTGCGCGCGCACCTCCTTGAGCCCCTCGTTACGCATGTCGCCGACCGAGAACAACCACACATGGTCGAACGCATCGATCTGCGCGCGGACCTCGTTCACCAGCGCCTGCTTGGACGCCTTGGTCGTTCGGACCGGCGTCTTGGACAGCGTCGTCACCTTGGATCGGCGGGATTTGGGCATCGTGGGCCGTGGAGTTGACTTTAAGTGGTGGCTCTTGGATATATGCCGGTGGAGAAACAAATCTTCAAGATTTAGGAAAGCTCCCGCCGCTCGGAAATCTTTGCCACGCTCGGGATTTCGGGGTTATACTCACACTGTCAGAAGGCTGGAGTATCATTCACAGCATGACTCTCGCTGTCTATCACATGCATGATCCTAGAAGCAGGTCGTGGTCCGTTGCGCCACTCGTTTTGATGAATTGATCGCCCATCGCCATTCCTGTAGATTGGTACGGTAAAGCGAAATCCAGCTCGGTCCGCTTCTATCGCCACGTGTCAGGCACGTCGATGGCCCGGGTGTTTGCCACCCGATCTCGTCTTTTCCCTTGGTCACCTCCGATCTAACATATACGTCAGTATTGGCTATTCTTCACCTCTCTCTGCCCTCTCCTTCTCGAGCCAGAAAAACAGCCGCGTTATTGAGCTGTCACCTCCCCTCCTTCCCGATCCGCTTCATTCAACTCTTCGCCGCTCCCGATACATAGGTGTTTCGCGCTCGATTGCCGATTTTTCGATCTCCCTCTCAGACATGGCGTACAGGATGCGTCAAACAACGATCAAGTCACAACTCCCAGCAGGGCGCTCTCTTCTAGATGACTCGTCATCTGATGTGGGACTCGAGGTCGAAGAGGGGTTTGATCTTTCGCTTTTGGGTCTCCTTCCCGTGCCCAAGCAAGACAAAGGTCGGTTCTCCCGTGTCTATACTGGCGCGTCATCTAATGAGAGATTCAAGATCGATCCCAATCCCTCTTCCCTTCTCCTCGTGCTATTTACAGCCCGCTGGAGCCCACCTATCCGTCAGCGCACTGGAACTTCCATCTTGATACCTCCGCCCATCCGCCGCCGCCGCTGTCCTTCTCCACCTCCGCCGAGGAAGCATCACCATTGCTTTCATCCCCTATTCTGCGACCCATCGAGGACCGTCAACGAGAGAGTACGTCGGAGGTGTTCCAGAAACACAGCATTTCCGTCGATCTTGGCGAGAAGTGTTCCCGAGCCGATGATACTAGCAGCACGAGGAAGGACCGATCCACCGACATTAAAGATCGTCAAGCTCGTCTTCTAGACCAGCTGATGGCGTCGCTCGATGCCTCTGAACCCCTGGAAAGCAAACCTCGCCGGCAGATAAACGCCAAGATCCTCCGTACCAAATTGCCCAGCGGGAAGTACCGAACAGGGGTCAAGGTTCGACGTCGCGCCGAGACCAGTCCATCAGAACGTTCCGACTCGACCCCTCCAGAGGATCCACCGCCCGCCAAGAAGTCCGACTTCGAGTCCGCTTTCGGTGAATCAACTTTACTGCATCTCGAGCAAACGGCGAAAACCGACGCCGTGTCGGCCCATCATCTCCCTCAGCAACTGGGAGATCTGTTCGAGTCGCTCTCGGACGCCAAGGCGTCCGTCAAGCTCGCCAATACCATCCGCAGGGAACTGGACCTGCCGATGTTGTCCCCGAGATGTGACAAGATCGCTCTAAAGAGAATCATTACGCAGACGCGAGAGCGACTATACGTCGATTTGATGGCGGCGCTTTCTCTTCCGCTTGCGCCTGCACCGACTGAATGCGGCAAGGAGGATCCGGAAAATAAAAGGGATATGTTGGAACTCACACCCTACGCGCTACAAATGCTCGCAAAGAAGTTGCCCAAGGTGTTTCCGAGCGACAAGGCAAAGTTAAAATCGTTCATGAAGGAGGGGCCGCTTGGCGAGATGGGGACGAGAGTGATATGGCAAGGCGGCATCGGGCGAATGCTGGGCGAGTCGTCGACCGGCGTCGGGTACAGGGGCAAATCGCTGCCGGACGAGGGATGTCATGTCTTTGTCGATCAGTGAGTTGCAACTGCCTGGACTGGGCATTCGTCTGACCTTCATCCAGTTCAAACATCCTATACGGTCTCATCACCCTCTTATCAACCATGGACCCATCCTCTCTTCCCCCTCGGCACCTCCGCGTACTTTCCCTCCCAGCCTTGTCCCTCCTATTACGGCGCGGACGACCCACTCCGTGCGGTACGCTCCATGCCGTTGCCTCCTCCCCGCTCTTGCAGAACCTCGGCCCTCTCGTCCGTCTCGGCTGGGCCGTCTCGGTACTCAAGCGGGTTGAGATCTACACGGACGAAGTGAACGATCCCCTTGCTGCCAAATTGACAACCAAGCCTCAGGCGAAGGTGTCTTCGGGGGAAGGCACGCGGACGGGGCGGTACAAGGAACAATGTGTGGACGAGATTCTCCATCTGAAGATGCTGCAGACAATGAACAAGTGCGCGCCGGGGACCATGGTCCTTGCGACGGGGGACGCAAAGGGCGGCCAGTTTGAACAAGATGGGTTCCTGGGCGCCGTACGGGAGGCGATGAAGCGCGGATGGAGGGTGGAGCTGTGGAGCTTCAAAGCGGGTACGTCGGTGTCTTTACGATGTGGATGATACTGACCATGAGGACAGGTATGTCGAGGCTGTGGAAGGAGACGGCGAGGAGGGAGGGCTGGCTGGCTGGGGGAAGATTTGCGATCTCCGCGCTGGACGATTGGGCCGAGCAGTTGGTCGA
Organism: Tremellales sp. Uapishka_1; assembly: GCA_035521475.1. Lineage (NCBI taxonomy): Eukaryota > Fungi > Basidiomycota > Tremellomycetes > Tremellales > Tremellales sp. Uapishka_1. The sequence continues at coordinate 24,961 of JASZXS010000195.1, read as the reverse complement.
AGTAGGGGAGGAGGATGACTAGTCGAGCTATGCAGCGTTATCCACCTCTTCATTATACCTCGAGCATCGATCCGAGAACAAGAAGCAAAGCGAAAAAACTATTATACATGGCCAGATCGCCAGCGAGAGAAAGTCGCTGCCCTTTCTGCTTTGCTACCAAGAAGTGTACTTCACCCAATCAGAACATGGTATCCTCGTCTCGCAGATACTCTCCCACATCGCTTAAGAAGAAAGATCAGCCATTGCCCTGTCTTACGTGAATCGGCAACTCACGCTTGATGGAACACGATGATCCCCGTCGGGTCCAGCTTCCGCGTGTCCAATGTTGATCGAGCGGTCACTCCAAAGCCCTTTGGCAATGTCAGCCTAGAGAGTCCTGCAGAAATCAAAGGGACTTGCCAGAGGTATATCGCTCATGGAGAACACGACGACCCCCTGATGTTCCGGCGTGTCCTCGGTTATCCTGCCCAGATGCGCCTTGACGACATGATTCCCATACAGGAACGGTAGCTCTCCTGGGGGTTTGATCCACACCTACGTCCACATAGAGCTCAGCACGTATTTCCATCCGCTCGAGCAAACGGGAACAAGGGCCCACCTTGTACTTTGCGTATTTGGCCAGCCAGTCCAAGGCCGTCACGCCGAGCTTGAACTTGCCCGACTTGGAGAAGCGGCCAAAACACGTTCCAAGAGAGATGAGGTTCGGGCGTGCGACCGAAGTAGCGAGGTGGAGCATCGGGAGAGGGAGGTAGTAGACTCTGCAAGACGAGCGTCAGCGCAGAACCTAATATGGCAAATAAAGGGGGTTGAAGGGTAACATACCGGTCTTTATGGAGTCGGAAACAGTACGCATCGTCGTCGTCCCTGTCAATCAGATGCACGAGGTTCTTGCCGATGTAATTTGTGAGCTCTGTCGAGCTGTCAGCAAGTACTCTTCCAAGGTGTGTACATCAGCGGACGCACTCTCAAAGACCGCCTTGGTTTCTTCTTCCGTCAGAGGTCGCATCGCGGTGGTTGGGTGGGAAGGATGCGGTCGCTGGGGAGTCGATGAGGGAGAAAGTACCGTTCGGGACGGGCTTCGGTAGCTACTGGAAAGGTGTTACGTCGAGCGGGATCCGGTAGACCGATCTCAAGTGAATGCTTGTCAAAATATCCCAGGACGATGAACGGAAATCTCAGCGTCACGTGTGGGATTAAATGGCAGCAAATGGGATAAATAAAATAAATAACCTGGGGACCCGCGTGGCAGAGGACGCGCGAGCGATGGATGATGGAGGTGTCGAGCCAGCTGTATCACTGTCGCCCTACCTCTGACATTACTTCACTCCACTCGTCCCTACAATGGTTGGTCTCTCGGGATCTCGGAAGAACATGAACATCAGTGCTGACTTCACACCCCGCCGGCAGTTCCGTAATTCGTACGATTCAGACAATACCACCTTTGTAGGTTGTCGTCCTTCGCCCATTGAGAGACCACCGCTGATCTCCCCCCCTCTGCAGTCCCCACAGGGGAAGCTCTTCCAGGTCGAGTACGCTCTCGAGGCCGTCAAGCAGGGATCTGCTGCCATCGGACTGCGATCCAAAACCCATGCAATCCTCTTGACGCTCAAGGTCCGTTTAGCTGGCGCACGCGCCATTACGGTACGACTGACACTTGGGTGAAACAGCGATCAACAGGAGAACTCGCAACATATCAGAAGAAGTTGATCAGGATCGACGACCATGTCGGCGTAGCCATTGCGGGTCTGACGAGTGATGCGAGGGTTCTGAGGTTCGTCAGCTAGGCCAGGATAGGATCCCTCAGACGCTGATACCCGTCTCTAGCAACTTTATGCGACAACAAGCCATGTCGTCTCGAATGCTCTACGGACGACCGATCCCCGTCGGCCGAATCGTTCAGAGTATCGCCGACAGTGAGTCCCATTCGACTTGAGATGTAAACTACAATATTGACGGACCGCTTTGCGTTGTTCAGAGGCCCAGACGAATACGCAGCAAGTCGGACGACGACCGTACGGAGTCGGCTTCCTTGTCATTGGGCGGGATGTAAGCTTCGAGGGATCATGTACCTCTCGGCAGTTGGCTCATCTTCTCGCAACAGGAAACCGGTCCTCATCTTTACGAATTCTCTCCCTCCGGAACCGCATTTGAGTACTACGCCCACTCTATCGGCGCGCGATCGCAGTCGGCCAAAACGTACCTGGAGAAGAACTACGAGGCGTTCCAGGATTGTCCGTTTCTTCTCATCCTCTTTTCCAACTCTTCATGCTGACTCGAAATGTTTAGGCGATCTGCCCACGCTCATCAACCACGGACTGTCTGCCCTGGCCGATACGCTCCAGCAGGACAAGCACCTCACGATCAAAAACACGTCTATAGCAATCATCGGTCCGCCTTCCAGCGACGTCGAAAAGCTGAAGTTGAACGGCGCGGCCAAAAAGGGCGGATTCCGAATGTGGGAGAACGACGATGTGAACGAGCTCCTGAGGGGGTGGAGAAGGAGTCGGGGTGAGCCAGAGGACGGGCCGGTCGAAGAGGAACCGCCGGCGCCAGCGGATGCGGAGGGGGCACCTCCGGCTGCAGCAGCCGAGGGAGAGGACGTCACGATGGCTGAGTAGGCTTTGGGTAGAGTGTAGAAATGCAGATTGATATGACACGAGAATGCTATGAAGAGGAAAGAGACGAAAACGAAAGGCGAAACGATACGGAAAAGCTGGAAACGAATATACCGACGCCTCACGCCTTTGCCTTCTTGTCGGCCGGCTCATCCACACCTTCCCCCTCGGTCTTGCGTTTCACGCCGTTGCTGATCTCCTCGACGCCATTCACAGCGGTCTCGACCTTTTTCTGCGCTCCCTCCGCCAACTCCTTCACGGCTGCGACGACCTTTGGTGCCTTTTTCCTGACCATCGATGTGAGGTCGTTGATCGGGCCTGCGGGTTCGGTGGAAAGTGGAGCGGAAGAGGATGAGTTGCCGAGGAGATGATCGAGCGATTCCGCCACGAGATCGTTTGGCGGCGGGGCCGTCTTGAGTTCCTCGAGCTGTGTATCCAGTCACTCAGCATCGTTATTTGTAGAATTAGGCAGCAAAGGGGGCCCACCTTGACCTGCAGATCCGCCAGGAGACCTTCGACGTCCTTCAGCTCGTTCTCGCCGTACTTTTTCCCTTCTTCGTCGACCTGCGCGCCGGCTTCCAGTTCCTGCTTGCGCGCCTTGAAGCCCTCGACGGCCTTCTCCACGTGCTTGAGCGCGTCGACCCGTCCGTTCGGGATAAAGTCCAGCACGGTCGCAAGCTGGTAATGCAGCGCAGCGAGAGCGCGCGATGAGGCCGGTAAAAGGGCGGATTTGATCTCAAGGGACGAGGTGTAGTCTTGCACTGCTTGAGAGAAGTTTTCTGCGGGGACGAGAGATGATCAGTTTGCTGCGAGACGAGGTAGAGGAAAAGGTGGATGTTTACCCGTTTCCGTCGAGACGTCCCCTAGGGCAGCGTAGCATTCCGCCAGACACAGTTTGTCTTCTCGCTCCCCCTTCTCCTCCACGAGTTTTAGGTAGATGGTTCGAGCGACATCGAGCACCTCCCACGCGGCATTGTAGTCGTCCTCGAGCTCTTCGGCATCGTCTCCCTCGCCCTCGCCATCCGCCGCATTCGTCTGCGCAATCGAAGTGTCCCCGTTCGTGGGCTCCTCCTCGACCTCCTCCTCGTCTGAGACGGGGTCGGCGGAGAACACAAAGTTCGCATTACTGGACGACGTCGCCGCATCATCCGCGACCGCCTTTTGAACTGATGTAGTTCGTTAGAGCCTGATCCTCAAATAGCCAGAACAACTGACCGACGGCATCGGTCTCCTCCTTGCCCATAACGCCCTGCGACGAGAAGGCAAGCTCGTACAGCGCCCTTCCATACGACAAGAGAAGCGGTGCCATCTGAGGATCCGACTCGCCCACCAGTTGTCGCCTGAAGTTCATGAGCTTCCCACCTTACGGTGCAAGATGCGCAGACGACCTACATCAGATCCAAGGCTTCCCCGTACTTGGTCACCCCATCTTCCCACTGTTTGAAGGCAATGGCCTTCTTGCCCTCGGCCACTAGTTTGTCGGCTTGAGCTTTCAGATCCGTTTCGGCTTCTGGGACCGCAACGGGAGCGGCGACCGTTTCCTCTGACCTGTGGGTTGAAGTCAGACGCGTCAAGGTGAAAGTAGTGGAAAGACGCACATTTTTGACGGGCTTTTAGGATACGTGCGGTGGTTATGAAGGAGGTTTTTGACTTCAAGGCGATCTGTACTGCTGACCGAGAAGCGAGGGCGCGGAGATACAATTCAAAAGGAAAAAGAACGCGTCCGGACGAGATTCAATGTTGGTGGAATCACGTGACAAAGGTGGACGGCCTGTTCCTCTTAATAATGATGCCTGCTTGCATTACAAAGACGACTGCAGCAATAGAAGATATCAGCAGAGGTCGTCACTCAGACGAGAACGAACGGACGAGAGGAATCACGCCGCCACAGTCATGACGACGACAAGCGAAACGACATTCGCAGAAGTCTGCGTGGACTGTCTTCCTGCTACCACCTCCGAGGAACCTCCTTCGTCAGCGGCTACCGCCTCTACCTCCTCAATCACTACTACTCAAGCACCCGCCATCCACGCTGAACCTAGCAGTACAGCCTCCTCCGAAACACCCGTCGAAACGTTTGTTGCGCCACCTATCACCTACCCATCCATCATCATCGAGTTCTGCGACCGCTGTCGATGGTATGTGACCGCGTTCACCTTGTCCCCAGCTGACACAAGATTAGGGCACCGCGTGCGACATGGGTGCAGACAGAACTTTTCCTCACCTTTCCCAACCCCCTTCTACGGTCAATCACGCTCCAACCACTAAACGCGCCAGAGACCGGCGGTCGATTCCGAGTCTGGCTCGATGGCGGTGTTGGGAAGGGCTACGAGCTCGTCTGGGACCGCAAGGTGTGTCTGCTGATATCAAAACGTTCCGAAATTGTGCACTGATCATGCGGTGGTATAGACGGAGGGCGGATTCCCGGAGCTCAAAGTATTGAAGCAGCGGATCAGGAATATTATCCAGCCAGACATGGGGCTGGGCCATTCCGATAAACACGGCAAGAACGGGCCGACGATCTGAGCGATGGCCGCCAATGGGGTTCTTCCTCTAGCATGTCCAGTCTCATATAGATGTTGTATGCATATACGTCTTCCCAGCTTGTGCGCCTTGGCGGCTGCCGTGCAAAGCGATGCAGGCGTTGGCGACGAGAACGTTCGATACGGGTGTTGAGATGCCGAAAAGTGCCACACGCTTACGCAGATCGGGTGGAAAGTCTCTCGGCCAATCCATTCGTGCTGATTTCCATTCTTGTGCTCTTGTTCAAACACTCACCCACTACTTTCCCCTTCAACTACCCACTTACCACCTCTACTAATCATCAACATGGCCAGACGATCCGTATGTCTGACTCACTTCTCATCATGACCCCATCCTCTCGCTGACGCTGTTTTTCCTCCCCCTTCTCTTCCCTCTTGCCACCCTTGAATCGACCTTGCATCGCCTCGTCCCTCCTCTGTTTCTTCTTCGACCCTCCTTCATCTCCTACAGGGTGGCGGACGACCCGCAGCACGACCTTCTGCTCCTTCGGGATCCCGATCGGCTTCTACGGCTGCTGCGCCCGCGCATCATGCCCCCGCCCCTGTCCCCCACGCCCAGACGCACGCCCAGGCCGGACAGAAGCAGCCCGGTATGCTAGCCCAGGCTGCCTCGACGATGGGAGGAGCAATGGCCGGTTCCGTTATTGGACACGGTATTTCCAACATGCTGTTTGGCGGATCGAACCACGCTGCCCAGGCTAGCGAGGTGCCCCCTCCTGCCGAGTATGCCAACCAGCAGATGCAGGGACAGCAGATGGGCGCGAGCTGTGATATCCAGGCCAAGGGTAAGTGCTTCAGTTCCAGAAGTTAGTCGGCAGAGGCTGATGTCTCGGTTGTAGATTTCACCAAATGTGTATGTTCAGTTCGAGCCGACGGACAATGGGCGATCCGCTAACGGGAGACACAGCTCGAAGCCACAAACGGCGACATGACTTCGTGTGGTTACTACCTCGAGGCGCTTAGTAAATCTATTCTGATCACCCTTTTGATTTTTGCTCATCTCCTGTCCCCCTGCAGAGGCTTGTCAAGCCGCCGCTCGACCGTACTAAATGGTTCTCAAAGCAGCAGTACATACATCAGCATGCATAGCCCCCCGTCATCATATCTCTTTTCCGTATACTACTTCCTCTTCCGTATACTGAACATGTAATTACACCCTTCGCCTAAGCCCTTCATCCAGCTGCCCTCGACCGCGTTCCACAACCGCCATTTCCCTCCGAGCGGATCGTAGATGATTCCCGTCGTCTCGCCCATCTCGCCCTTGCGCACATCGCTCGCATCGTGGTTCACCTCCCAGACCGCCTCGCCGCCCATGTCAGAGTAGAAGAAGCGCCGCAGCTCGTCCGGCTTCACGAATTTGGAATAGGTATGTGTGCCGGGGGTCACGAGCCGGAGGACGTCCTCTGCCATCGTCAGCGTAAGGAGCTGCGAGAGCGGTGTGCGCGAGATGGTCGATAGGAAAAGATATCCGCCGGGCTGCAACGAGTGCTATCAGTCCATGAAACGGAGACGGCTTGGCTGCGAGGGACTGACCTTGACCATGTCCCCCAGACATTTGAGGAATTCTCCAGGTTGGTCGACGTGCTCCAGCACCTCCATCGAACAGACCATGTCAAAGAGATGCCCATCGCTCCTTAGCGCCTCTGCAGAGGTATGACGATACTCGAGCGATGCCTTGCTCGTGAGGAACGCATCCTGCGACGCATGCAATTGCGCAATAGCGATATTCGATGCCGACGCATCGATCGCCAGAGTGTCTCCTCCGAGCCGAGCGAGACTCTACCATCAAAATCATCTCAGCAGACTTACTTCTCATATCTGCTCAGCACGTCTCACCTCCGAGAGCAATCCCCCGCCGCAGCCCACATCCAGTACCTTCTTGCCCGCCAGCCATTGCCCCGTCCTCTCCGTCCCGGCATCTTGGTTGAACCGAGTCTCGAATGTCCACTCCGGCTGGTCTGCCGCCCCCATCGCCTCGAGCCGCTGGCGGATATACTCCACCCTCACGGGGTTCATCCGATGCAGTAGCCCAAATTCGCCCTTCTCGTCCCACCATTGCGACGACAATTTGGAGAAATGCGAGATCTCTTCGGCGTTGATGGTGGAGAAGGGGGACGGAGTGGTCGATTGATATCGCAGCGAGAGGTTGTTTCGCCCAGAGGACGTCGCTGCGCGTCGTAAGATCTGGGTCAGAGAGCGTGACCTCATTATAGTGCGGGCTGCGGTATTGAGGACAACGAACGGTCGGAAAAAGTCGAAATCATGTCGTAGGCGGTCGTCTATTGGATCTTTGGAGCCCCAAATATCATAACAAATCCATTGTCCCATGCCGGATATCTCACTTCGACATCTTATCTCGCTGCTAGCCAGATCAGAACAACCACGATGTCCCGCACGCTTCTCGTGACGGTCGGCTCCACCCTATTCCCAGCGCTCACGGACGCTGTCCTCTCCCCCGCAGTCCTAGCAGCACTCCCCAAGCTTGGCGTCAAGAGGCTAGTCGTCCAGTACGGCCATGGCGACCTGCCGCCGTATACCCAGAACGATGGCCTGGAAGTCGAGACTATGCGTTTCACAAATGAATACGACCAGCTAGTCTCCGAGTCCCACGTCGTCATCTCCCATGCTGGTGAGTATTGGCACGCTCACCGAAGGACTGTAATGACTTTTGAATCTAGGTGCTGGCAGTATACTATCCGTTCTGCGAAAGCGGCCCAGGATCAGGCTGATCGTGGTGCCTAATACGAGTCTTATGGACAACCACCAGGCGGAACTGGCGGACGTGCTGGGCGACGAGGGTTTTCTGACGGTAGCAGCTGTCGAGTAAAGCTCTTATCCCGTTTCAAGGTCGGCTTACGCTGACCCGCAGACGCAGCAGGCTGGAAGATGCGCTGAAGGCAACGCTGAGAGACGACTTCTTCGAGACACACAAAGAGTTTCCTCTGGTAGACCAAACCAACTTCCCACGTATAGTAGACGGGTTGATGGGTTACGCTTAAAACGAGACCGACTGATGATCACCATTGAGATACCATGCATTTTCTATACGCTTTCTCTACTTTTCCTCGACGGCGATGAACCTGCATATCCGGTCCGGGATCAGCCACCGTCCACTCATCTCGTTGTCCGGAGCCACTCACTCCATCTCGCACAAGACGTCCAAGGGGAGCTTGGCCGCGGCGACGCAACTTCGCGACGGCTTGCTCTCGCCAAAGAACTCGGCGTAGAGCTTGTTGAAAACGGCAAAGTCGTCCATGGTTTTGAGAAAGACGGTCGTCTTCAGCACGGATTTGGGAGACGACGACGAAGCTTCGAGAACGGCCGCAACGTTCTTGAACATTTGGCCCTACGTACCATTAGCCATATGCAGATGAGGAGCACAGTCTCACTCACGGCCTGCTCGGTGATACCGCCCTCGATGACCTTCATGGTCTCGGGAACGAGAGGGATGGAGCCGGAGGCGTAGATGACCTGCAATTATTGCTTAGTCTTGACGACCGCGATCGCGGGAGAGGAGGAAGCATACACCGTTGTGTTTGGTTGCCTGAAGGACGAATCAGCTACAGCCACAAGGACAGTAGGAGTAAAACATACATGGACATAGGGGCCGATAGCGGCGGGGGCCTCTGGAATGAGTGTCAGACAAAGCGAGGAATCAGACAGCGGAAAAGGGACTCACTGGACGCAACGATAGTGGTGTAAGGGGAAGACATGATGGTCGAAGTGGAAAATGAGCGAGAGGTGGTCAGTGATTGCTTGAACAGTCTTCCAAACATGCAAATCTCTACCATCATCAGCTCAGCATCCTGAGAGGAGTACTCTCCATGCCTCTGGCCTTCTACGGCTTTTCAGATGCTCACCTTTAGGAGTCGATTGAGAGGAAAGAGTGATCCAAGTTCGGCCGAAAGACGACTTCCTGATATCATTATGACATTTCGGGCCGGGTGGCAGATCAACCAAGGTGGACGTGGCGCTCGAGCTTGCAACTATTGACCGGCACGGCGTGCGCGCAACATGCGGTGAGCTCGAGCTGAGCTTCTGAGGCAAGAAGGACGAGGAAGCGGTGATTGGTTCAAGGCCATTATGATAGAATGAGGGCATACATCGGTAATGAAATATGTACACCACGACACCCCTCCATCGCTTTGACTATGGCCCGAAGAAACCTCCCTTTTGGGCGATATCCCTCAGGAACCGCAGGCCCTCTCCATTCTCATCCATTGATCCCCCAGACGTCGCACTATCGATCATCTTCTGAACTAGCCTCGCCAGATCCTTCTGATTCGACACCCCCAGCGCCGCCATGGCGTCCTTTTGCAGTTCCTCCAGCGACGACGTGGGGATCGGCACATCCACGATCGGGAGGAACAGGTCCTCGTCTTCTGTCTCTGGCGAGAGAGCTCGTTTCTTCCCTCGTCGGGGTGCCGCCCGGCTAGGCCCCGGGGTCTCGTCCTCCATTTCCGAGTCGGATTCGTCCTGCTTGGCCGGGGAGGAAGGCGGAATGAATTCTTCGTCGTCGTCTGCGTCCATGTCGTCGATATTGAAGTAGGTGTCGAAGGGCAGCTGGAACTGAGCAGTCGGCTGAAGGGACTCGAGTGCGATAGTCGGCTGGGGCAGAGAGATGGGTTCCAACGGAGGAGGCGCTTTCAATCCGGCCTTTTGGACGATCTGTCGAAGGGTTTCCACCCTGGAGAAGAATTAGTCAGTACTGCCCCAAACAAGGTGCACACCATCGACTCACTCCTGCTCCAGCAGATGGTACCGCATCTGCAGCTCCGTGTACGCGTTCTCCTTCTCCTGCAAGCGATGCTCCACTTCCTCCATATGACTACGTTTTTTCTTCCTCGACTCGATGGCTGAGTCAATCGCAGAAACGTATCAGCTCCATCCCTGATACCACGCAACCATCTCACCAGCGACTCTATTCCTCGCCCGCCTTCTCGCCAGCATCTCCTCCTTGGGCATATTCTTTCTGCTGTTCGGCCCCGAAGGCGGCAGAGGCCACGCGGGGAGCGCGACAGGCTGGCCGTCTTTCCCAATAGCGATCCTCGGACCCTCTTCATCCGTCCCCGTCGACACCGACGTCTCTCGCGGATCCACCGCCTGCGCGAGTGTCTGCGCCCCCCAATTCGGCCCGACATCCCCGAGTACGTCCTCCCAGTTCCGCTCGACCTGGATCAACGCCTCGTACGTCTGCTGGCTCGACGTTGAGGGTGCCGGTGGGCGTTTCGCTTCTGTCGTCTCCAAATCTGAAAGGAAGTTTGGATTGGGAGCGGCGAGCGGTGGGCGAGAAATACGGCCATAACGAGTCTGCTGCATGGGGGTGCTCGGGTCCAGGGGAGCAGGCTGGGACGCTCCGCCGAGGAGATGGAGGAGACCCGGGTTGGCAAATAATGCTGCAAGAGCGCGCGTCGTGACACTCTCGGCGTCGTTGCCGTTCTGCGAGAGACTTAGCTGGACGTCCAGAAACCGGAAATGCAGTTGGTGAAATGTACCTGGAGTGCCGGGTCGATCATGTCCATGCCGACCTGTTTCCCACGCGCCTTGGACGCCTCTCCGCTGAGGCTAGTAGCAGCAGCCACGAGCGCTTGGAATCCCTCCATGGGTGGATGGGGTCTCTGTGTCATTGCGGAATGGTGGGTATGAGGATGGACGCAAAGAAATCGTGACGAAGGCAAAGATGATGTGGAAGCAAGTCACAGAGGGTGGAGAGGCTGATAATCGGTGTCTTCTTTGTTGTTGTTGTGCCATATATCAGACTCTGCCTACTGCCACTGGGATCTAGGTATGTCGTTCTCTGCCCGGACGTATACAACACCCGCTACGCTCTCGCCTTGGTCAGATCCGACCCGAGAGAGTACCCGCCCACTTTTTCCCACTCCATCTTCTGTCTCGTGACTGGCAGCGCCCTCCTCAAACTGCACGACATCAGACCTGATCTCCATTTCTCGATCCGCGGTGATACTCACGCTCGGAACGCCTTGTCCCCCAGCTCCTCATACACTTCGTTCAGCTCGGCATGATAGACGCTCTCAATTTTGGAGATCGTCGTCACGATCTGGGAAGCAATGGACTGCGAGGACGTTTCGGAAGGATAGGGGAACGAGGCGGAATGTTTCGCAGAGAGCTGGACCTGTGGTGCTTTCTGGGTCAGCAGAGTCGTTTATGACATCGTCGCAGGACGTACGTTTCCTTGCTCGAAGTAGTGGACGTCGACTTTGATGTCGCCCGTCACCTGTTTCGAGGCGTGGTCCACCGTCCACTGCGTGCGCCATCGGCCGGTCCTGCGAAAGCTTCAGCCGAAGTGGTTCAAACACAGCGAGAAGCTTACCAGAAGTTGGATGTGTTGTATCGGTTGCCCACTAGCTCGAGCGTGTAGATCGGGTTCTCCACCCTCTCCTGTTTCCTCGCTTCCACTTCAGGCTCCTTGGCAGGTTCTGGGACGACCTCCTCGACTTGCGGAACCGCGACGGGTTCTGGCTTCTCGTCTCCACCTACTTCCTTCTCGGACTTGTCCACTTCCGTATCATCTTCGTCGACCTTGGTCTCCGGGACCGCCTCACCATCTTTCTCGATCCCACTTTCAACCCCCCCTTCTTCCGCCTCCTTCGCCTCCACCTTCTCCTCTTCCACCTTGGCCTCCTCCACCAAGTCGTCGACCTTCTCCAGACCACCTTCCTCGACCACTTCTTCCGTCTTCTCCTCTGCCCCTCCACCAACTGCAGGCGTCGGCGCAGGCTCCGCCTCTCCAGCGCCAACTAACTCCGGAACAACATCCGTCACTGGTTCTTCGGGTATCGCTCTAGCAACAGGCTCCTCTGCCGGGACCGGCGGTGACGGTGGAAGAAGTGGATGCTGAGAGCAATAGACGGACGAGTACCCAGTCGAGAAGTGGTTTTTGGTATATGACGACAGGGATTTGGCCAGCTCCGCGCTAGATTCTTCCTGTAAGCGGGAAGCAACGTCTCGGGCTGTCGCCAATACTTACCGGAAGGCCTCCTCCTCCTCTGGCAGGTTGTAGGCCTCGTAGTCCGACGTAGCCTGGGATGATGGTATCAGAAGTATGCGAAACAGCACCATAGACATACCAAGGCGACGTGATCGAACGCAAAACTCCTTTTTGCGTCGGCATCCACATAGCGCTCCTCATTTCCCGGCAAGACAGCTGCGTTCGACAGCAGAGACTGCACATTCCCATCAGCTGCTTGATGTTGGCTTGAGATGCTGACCTACTGTATGGGCTGTAACACCCTCCGCCGCGGCATGCTCGACGACATGCAGTTGAGCGAGGTTGTACGATCTCAGCGCCGGCACGACAAGCGGCATCAACGCGTGATCGTCCCCCACGACCGCCCGTATATCTGTGTATGATGAGCTGTTGTTCTGCGCCAAAGATAACAAACCGGCAGCTCACCATTGATGACATCGCTGAGTATCGTATCAGCCTCTACCTGACTCTCCCTCCCCCATACTCGACTCACTTGACTTCCCCCGGGGGCGATTGCTCGATGAGCCCCGCAGCCACCTTGCACTTTTCGTCCATCGTCAATTCCTGGCTCGACATCTTGCTGGAGTATTGCAGAGGCCTTGACCATATGAGAAGGCTAGGGTGTCCATCCATCGCCTGGTGACGCAGCACCCCGCTCGACCCCGCGTTGCCGGTGCTCCACCTGATATTCCCCTCGTCACGGTTCCTTGTATTATCAGCCACACTTCTCGGCCAGCCCTTTTTTTCAGGTTTCATTGTTTTCGTGGTAGCCAACCTCAACTCGATCGACTCTACCGCAGCAATGGGTGGTGGAAACGTGCGCTTCGATGTTGCATCCCAAAGAGACGGCCTGCTGATTTTGGAACAGGGAGCCAAATCTGCGCAAGCCCGAGCGAGAAACGAGAAGAACGCCCCCAAGACCGGAAACTCGCAGCTGAAAGCCAACGCCGTGAGTTTCCACTCCAACCGAGCACTCGTCCTGAACCTGGCCGCTTACATGCTCCCTTAGTCGGCATTGACGATCCAGTGCTCGATCTGCAAACAGACGTTCCAGGGAACGTCGAAGCAACCTCTGTAGGTCCTCTGTTGCACTCGATTATCACCACGCACTCACGCCGACTTGCTCCCCTCGACCAGGCTGCAAACCCACCTCGACAGCAAACACCCCAAGGCTACCATCCCGGAATGTTTCCCTGGTTTCGTGATGACCGCCTGAGTGCGCTAGGCTCCCCTTGAACTTGGTTCAGTATACATTATGTGACAATTTAGATGACTTCCTTCACCTTCCGCGCATTGCCTCGTGGACAGGGTCTATACGCTGCTCACGGTCACTCTGCTCCCTGTGCTACCGCTGCCTCTGCTCCATCCAAGAACTCATGAATGCATTTGTAATGATGATAATACAGCATGAACACAACTGTGATTTCTAGACTTCCCCTTAGGTTTGCCACCATAGCCCCGCTCATCTCTCACCCACATCAATATCTCCCTCCCCCCTGTCTCGCCAACATCGCCCTACCACCCAGATATCAGCATCAGGGTCTCTCTTCTACAGATTGTGTAACCACTCACGCTCTCTCTGCGTTCATCGGCATACCCGGAGGTCCACCGTAGCCTGGCGGCGGTTGCTGCCCCGGTGGAGGATAGCCGTACCCCGATGGAGTATGGTTTCCGTAGCCCATTTGCGGTTGCGGCACGCCATCTGATACCATTGATAAGCTTCTACCCAGGCCTAGATCGTTCGTACTCACAAGGATTGGGCGTCATTCCCGGTCCCGGTCGCACAGGCGTCCTCCCTCCCTGTCCATACGCCATTGGGGTCTGGCCGCCCCGCCCATTCATGCCAGGCGCAGGTGTTCTCCCGCCAGGCGTCCGTCCTCCGAGCGGCGTCTTGCCCACACGAATACCCGGTGTCTTTCCCCCAGAGCCCTGGTCGGCCAGTCGAGAAGAGTACTGCGCTTTGAACGCATTGCACAGCTCCGTCACTCCCGGCACTTCCGCGTTATTAAGCTGGTACGCCCCAGGAAGGACTTTCACCGGCTGGCCAAGTGGTTAGTCGTACCTCATTGTATCGACCGCAGTCAACATACCCAGGTCTGGATGACTCCACCGTCCTTGGTGGACTTGTTCAAAAAGCATAGCTTGAGGAAGCCAGGCTTGTCGGAATCCAGCGAGAAACCGTACATGCTTCGACCGGGATGCGCTTGGACGTAGTTTTTCAAGTACGATTCTGCAGCCCATTGTCAGCTCCGTCTTGCCATCTTGGATATTCAAGATCACTCACCCAGCTCATTCTCCGACTTATACTTGTCATGCTGCGCCAACTCGTCCAACTTTTTCGCCATTGCCGCAACGTGATTGATGATCAACTCGTCCAGATCGCTGTACGAGTATTTGTCCGCGATCCGCAGAATCCGACCCACAGAGTACTCGTTGGGTTTATCGATCTCCTTCACGTCGATATGTTGATATACGTCCTCGTCGACTTTCCACGTCACGGCCAAATGGTCGTTGCCCTTCGAGCTCGGTCGAATAACCACATCGCCCCGATGCTGCGAGGCAAGATACTGTTCCGCCTGACCAGAGTTCATGACGTGCCAGTTCGGATGGCGAACTACACGTTTCACGCTTCCGGCCTCGCGACGTTTCTTGCTCGCTGCCGAATCCTCGGCCGCCCGTTGTCGAATTTGGTCGTTGTATGGATCTAGCGCGAATGGTTGGTGGAAAGTCATGGCCTGCATAAGGTCCGAGCGTCGGGTCGAGATCTTGACCTGGAATCTTGCCGGCTCGGACACAAGCACCATCGCCTTGACAGCCTGACGGGGTTTGAACAGCTCGTCATTGGTCGCCATGAATGGGTCGGCATCGTCCGTAATGAATTCCCGTTCCAGGACCGCGTCGAGACCCGAGTCGAGCGCGCAAAAAACCCTCGAGCTCAACGCCTTCCTCACCGTAGCAGTGACCTTCATCCCTCGACCGATGGTGCGTTCCGTCTCGCCCGTCAACATCGTGACAATCTCCCAGTCCGTGGGGATGTAAAATGTCGGCCTTCGGTCCGCGTGATACGAGATCAGCTCGGCGACAATCTCGCCCAGCGCATGACGCTTATTGCCTTCTCCTTGACGTTGGAGATTGAAAGCGAAATCGTCCAGGTTCAACTCTGACAGCTTTCTCTCCCTATCGGCATCCATCATGAGCTGCAGGACAACGCCGGATTTATGTTGGTCCGCGACGTCCTCGGCATCGAGATCGAGCGTGTCCTGACACATTTTCTGCGCAAACTCGTAATCCTCGGGATGAATTCGGGTCATGTCGAGCGGTTCCGCTTGGTCCTGCGGATCCTTGTCGTCCAGGTTCATGTCTTTCAGGTCGTTTTCGATCGTCAAGAAGCCAGCCACGTTCTCGAATATGGTAGGACCTAACAGTCCAAGATCGGTGAACTGCAAGCGGTTGAGAAGAGACCCGTTTCGATGAATGCCATTGATAAGAGCATCGGCCTTGCGCGGTCCCAGTCCAGCAATGAAGGGAAGCATCGCTCGCTTGGACGGATCTATGGCGCAAGAGTTGATCTCGATGCCCTGGAAGCAGACGGCATTCACGAGTCCCCTCTCGAGATGGGCGAGGAGTTTTTCTTGAGGCAACTGTACGAGATCCAATCAGCAGGTGTGGGGCTACGAAGAATAGAAGGACCGACAAGTTTCTGATGATGTTCCAAGAAAGTGATGGAAGCAATCGATTTCCCGAGCCTGCAGTACGCGTTCAGAGGATCCTGTGTATACCTCGCCAAGCCCAAGGCGTATCGCCCGTTGAGCGGTAATGTCGGGTGCTCCTTTTCCGCTTCCTCCGAAGTCATGTACATTCTCGCGGTGGCATCGTTAACAAAAATCAAGGGCACAAGCGACGGGGCGATTCGCTGATCGTGCTCCATCATTGCCGCCAAGAAATCGTCGTGAGATCCAAAAGTCTCAGCGATCGGAGGTCGTTCGCCCGTCGTCTTCTGAGCGAGGTCCCGCAAGGCAGACACGACATCCTCCTTGAGTTTCGCAGTATGTATCGACATACCGCCAATGGCGACCACCGTCGGATTACGCTTCTCCACCCAATCAATAAAGCGTTGACGGGGTTCCTCATCTTTTAGATTGTCGAATTTCGTTTGGCCTCGAACGTTTCCTTCGCGATCCAAAAAGATGGCCATGACGGCATCGTTGATGGAGCCTTTGCCGTTGGTGATCGCCATGACGGAAGGCGTCTCTCCAGGCTCCGATCGGGGCGTAGCAAACGGTCGCATGTTGACGCGCTGTAAGCGACGAGTGAGCTTTCGTCATCGGAACAACAGCCATGTTTTCAACTCACAAACTCTAGGTCCATCCTGCACTTCTCGGCACAGAATTCTTGGCCCTCACTTCTCAAGTGTTCCTTCACCCACTTGGCGGCAGCAGGAATATAGAGCTTTCTCGTGACATCCTGACAGACTTCCTCCCTTAGCTCATTCCAGGCGGTCGCAATCTCTCCGTAATCGCTTGATCGACAACATCGGATCAACGTGCTAACGAATTCGGCTAGTTGGACTTCCACCACCTCGATAGAGATCTTGATCAGGCCCTCCTCTTCGGCGTTCAGCATGTGGAGGAACTGGGGCGAGTCTTTGAACATCATTATCGGCTTTTGAGTAAGGAATTTGAAGGTCTGGTGGTAGTTGTCAGCCAGGCAGTCGGCATTTCGAGAGCCATGCTCACATAGTAGATGTGATATTCATCAATAATGGCCATGCCTTTCTCGGTCGGCGTGACGCTGACGACACCACAAGCTTCGACGAATTGTCGGGCTTGTTCCCTGATCGTCGGATCCTTGGCGAAATCCGTCAGCAAAATCTGGCTGGCAGCTGTAACAAACCGTTCGTCAGACAAGAGATCTCTCTGAACCGAGAAGACTGACCTCTCAGCGCCTGCTCGGGAGAAGCAAACAGTGTGCCCGGTCCGGAGAAATCCTCTGCAAGATCTCTCGGCAAGCGTTCCGCGTTCTTGGGTTGTTGTGGAGAACCGTTTGGATCGTTGAACGTGGTCGCGACCTGAGGAACTGATATTCCGAACGCCTGAATCGCTGAGTTGAGCTTTTCTTTTCAACAAATAAACGACAACTCACTTCGACCAGCTTCATAATTGGCCCCGCTCGTATCTCGTCCGCCGCCGCTCTTTCCGGCAATCGCTTTGCACCTTCCTCCACAGCTTCATCTTCTTTGATGACCCTCAGCTCCGACCCATAGTGGTACCCGAGCCACTCGAGTCCTTCTGCCGCAGCTTCGACACTCATCATGCAGACCGCGGGCAAGAGCGTTGTCGTAAGATAAGGGTCCTGCAGTTCAGGCTTTCGGGTTTTGATCTTTGCCCACAGCTGTGATGTCTGCTGATTTCGCTCGTAGATTGCCCTGTATCGGATACCAAGGGTGTATAGCTGCCACAGCTCGTCTCGTTCCAAAAACTGGACCGATGATCGACCTTGATTCTCGAGGACGCTAAAGGCATCCCGCTTGTAGTGCCACAGGTACGGGACCTCAAGCTGCTGCACAAACATCATCGAGAGAGCCTTGCTGACAACTTGCTGGAACTCGTGCGCCAAATCGACGCGTCGATAGACCATCGGCGGGTACGGATCCTCTACGGAGGGGAGTGGATACGAGCCGTCCTCGCCTTGCGAGCAGAAGATATATCGCGTTCGGTCGGATATTCGTGCCCATGCCCATTGTGCGGCGAGGTCTGGAGGTGGGTAGATAGAGTCGGAGGCAAAGATGGGGTTGTCAGAGAGCGTCGAATTGACGAGTTGATGTCTTTCCGGTCGATCATTCTGAGCGATGGCCTTGTCTTCATCCTGCAGACGACGAGCTTTAATTTCCGATGGGTCAAATACCTACAGATCTATCAACATTTGCCCAGCGTAGACATGTGTGGGTTACTCACATCTTCCAATCGCAAGTCCTTCTTTGCGACATCTTCATCCTCGTCAACCTCCATCCCATCTTCACCTTCCAAAGCCCAGTCGTAGTCGGTACCATCACCAAAGGTGTCGAATATCGCGTCCCAAGATCTGTTCCAGGCTCAGCTCGCGTTGCTTTT
The DNA here is from genome assembly GCA_035521475.1 of Tremellales sp. Uapishka_1. Classification (NCBI taxonomy): domain Eukaryota; kingdom Fungi; phylum Basidiomycota; class Tremellomycetes; order Tremellales; species Tremellales sp. Uapishka_1. The sequence continues at coordinate 6,705 of JASZXS010000195.1, read as the reverse complement.
TCGCGGCGAGTACCACTTACTCTCTATCCACTCCGACCAGCTCGGGTCTCGTCTTGGCAGCTTCGCGCCTCTTCCTCTTTTCCTCTTGCTTTCGTTCCCTTCGTTGCTCCTCTGTTTCCCCAGCAGCTGCTTCCTCCTCATCATCGTCCTCGATGAAATCCCTCATGTCATCGTCGTCATCGTCGTCTCTTATCCGCTCGTCCTCTGCAAAGATGTCCTGAAGCGTCGGCAGCGGTCGGTCCTCATCCTCCGAGTCTGTTCGGTGCCTGAGCCTCTTCAATGGGCGGACTTTGGACGGTCCTGCGCCTCCAATATTCTCGTTCAAGAGCTCGAGGTCGTCGTCCGACAAGGCGCGAGAGTCGTCTCGAGTCGCTCTCTCTACTCGGACGAGTCAGCGCGAAGTCTGTAGCCCAATCCAAGCCATAACCTGGCCTTGGCTCTATGACTCACCCCTCCTCTTTCTCTTTCTCTTCCTCTCCTTGCGCTTCCTGCGCTTCTCCTCCTCGTCGTCCTCTGTGTTTTCCTCATCTTCATCCTCGACAATGAAACCCTCAGCAATCGCCTTGGCTTCCTCCAAATCCTCCTCGGACGACTCGTCAGAGGAATCCCTGTTGTCTCCATGTGGTCGCAAGTCGTCTCCCTCGCCTTCAGATGATGCCTCGCGGTCCGACATGGTGGCGGCTGTGTATACCGACGACTAGAGTTGGAGAGGTCGTTGCGCTGATTTTGAAAGGTTGGATAGACCGGTAGCTCGATTCCGATCCACCGTTGATGGATATAGTATCCCAAGTGGACGGTCTTGTTCTGGTGGATAGCCAATCTCTGAAGAAGTCAAGGAAATAACACTACCACCAGGCGGTCCTTCGGCGATAACGGCGATATATCGCTTATGAGGTCTGTGGCGTGGTTGTCCGGACCGGGAAGTCTGGGTGGAGGCACTCTTTGGTTCGGTCAATCTACCCCATCCTCTTCCCATCTCCATCTACCCCTGTTGCGTTCACTCGTATGACGCCTCCCCTTCTAAAGACCGCAGAGGAATACCAGTCCATCCTCGACACGACCGACACCTTTCTCTTGGACTGCGACGGCGTCATCTACCACGGCAATGTGGTCGTGCCAGGCGTACCAGAGACCCTATCCATGCTTCGAAAAGCAGGTAAGCTGAGCTCTTTGTGGCATCCCCGCTAGCTTAGCTTACCACCTGACCCTTCAGGCAAGCGGATCATATTCGTGACGAACAATGCGCGCAAATCTCGGCGCCAGTACAAGGAGACCTTTGACAAATTGGGTATCGAAGCTAGCGTGGTGGGTGCCTGCGCGATGTTCTATTGGCAGAAAGAACTCGAGCTGATATCCATGCAGGAAGAGATCTTCGGCTCGGCGTACGCATCGGCAGTATACGTTTCGCAGATCCTCAACTTCCCGAAAGACAAGAGAGTCTACGTGATCGGACAAGAGGGTATCGAGGAGGAACTAGACGCTGTCGGCGTCGCGCATTGTGGTGGGACCGACCCCGAGGACCGGGAGTTTATCGACGACTACTCGGGCTTCAAGCCGGATCCTTCGATCGGAGCCGTACTCTGCGGATTCGACATGTACATCAGTGGGTGCCATTCCGTGTGCCTCTAGGCTGCATACTCACCATTATAGCCAGCGTACAAAAAGCTCGCAAAGGGGTTCTCGTATCTGCGCGATAACGAGGGATGCCACTTCATCCTCACGAACCAGGATGCGACGTTCCCGATCAACGGGACGCTGTATCCCGGTTCAGGATCCATGTCTGCCCCCCTGGTTTACGCCTCCAAGAAGGACCCAATAGTGATCGGCAAACCCAACTCCACGATGATGGACACGATCATCGCCTCGTCAGTTCGCCTTCCATCCTGCTGTACACCTCTGATGAAGTTCAACAGGCATAAGTTTGATCCCAAGAGGGCCATCATGATTGGCGATAACCTCTCTACGGATATCGAGTTTGGCATTAACAGCGGAGTGAGGACGTTGCTGGTCATGGGAGGTGAGTCGCTCTCTGCCTTCCCGAGTCACTTGCTCGAAAGCTGAGCAGCGCAACTTCTCAGGTGTCACCAAGCGAGAGCTCATCTTTGGTGATAACCCAAGCAAGACGGTCCCCGACTTTGTGATGGAAAGCTTTGGCGACTTTGCTGCTCTAGCGTAGAGAAGGTCGGTAGAGGCAATAGATATTGGATAGACTGCATGTATGATCATGTACCGACTTCGTGAGACTACATGTCGAAATCCTCGGCGAAACCCATCATCCTAAATCAAATGTTAGCTGTGTTCGTAGTGTGAGCCGCAGGCGTACGAATATTGCTTGTACACACTGCGACGGCAGCCCGGTCAGTATGTCGCCCATGGACTTCGAGATCTCAAAGCACCCACGTCATGACCTTTGCGATGAACGCCTCAATGTGGAAAATCTTCTTCGAACCCAATCGCATCCTCAGTTCCTATTTATTGATGTCAGTATTCACGGAACGATCTCAAAAGGAACCACCAACATAATATGCCGCCCAGTGCACGATCTGCGGCTTTAGCGTCTCGTCGACCTTGTCCACGATCCTTTCCGCTATTGTCTACGATCACTTAACATTAGCCCCCTCCACCACCTAAGAGCAAGAGGTCCCACCTTCAGAACCACATTGGGCGGTATGCAATGACTCAACAACTCGTAGATCTTTCCCCGGACCTCTAATAACTTCTGCGGCGTCTGGTCGGCAAGGATCGAGTCGGCCACTTTGGTGCAGTATGTCTCCCAGTCTGGTTTGGCCACTTCGATGTCCCCGTCCAGATCGGGCCGCTGCATCTTCATCGCTTCAAAGATGAGAAGCGCTTTACGCAGATTGCCAGCGGAGGACTCGATGATCGACGTCGAGGCGGGGGAAGGGAGGACGAAGCGTTCTTTCTTGGCAACGTGATTGAGAACTTTGGCCATCTGGGAGCTGTTAGCGAATCATCCGAGGGATATGAGGACGGTCAGTGCTTACTTCGTCTCCTGTTGGTGCGGCGACTCGGACAAGCAGACATCGACTCCTAATGGGTGCGATGATCTTGGAGGTGGAGTTGGCGCAGAGAATCAGTCGCATGTTGGTCATGTACTTCTCCATCGTCCGACGCAGTGCTGCCTGGGCGTCTCGCGAAAGCGCATCGGCTTCGTTGATGATGACCACTGCGGAATGAGTCAGCTAGTCGTCAGGGTGTCAGAGTGCGTCGCTTCGCGGCTCACCCTTGAATCGCTGCTTGGCATTCAGGTCGACCTGCTGAGTCTGCGCGATCTCCTTCAGGATATCCTGGATCACGACTCGATCATACATGCCCACATCACTGGAGTCAAATCAGTTGTTTGACTGTTTCCAAAGAGAGCCATGCAAGGACTGACGAGGGCGTCAATTCGATGTGGTAGTTGGACTGTACCACGTTGACGTCCAGTTTACGCTTGGAAGGTGTGACAAAGACTCGTTGATCGATACGAAGCTAGGCGGAGTGAGTAGATGATTCTTGAGATCAGTCGAAAGAACCTCACCTTCTCTACTCCCGCGCCATACAGTTCTCGTAGGACACACATTATTCTCGTCTGCGGAGGGCAGTCAGCCCCCGAAAGAGGTGGGCGAACGCGGGTTCCAAAGTACTCACCTTCTTTCCCGCACCGGAAGGACCGTAGAAAAGGATATGAGGAAAGTCTCCCGATGAAGCCTAGGTTTCGCAAGTCAGCTATTTGCTTCGAAGGTGACAAGAGTTCGCTTGCAAGTGATCGAAGACGGGAGGAAAGATCTTCATGATAATCGAGATCGTCTAGCGTGCGGGGTCGATACTATAGTCCCCAGGTCAGGAAATCGAAACCTGCTGATTTGATATGTCTCACCTTGTCGACCCAAAGAGACATTCTGCCGTGCTTTTCTTGTTGTCTGATAGGACCTCGACGACTGAAGGCTACTCTTTGATTCCTGACTTTCGTTGCAAGGCTGTGGTACGGATGCCCATGAGGACGAGAATCTCGATAAGACGCGTCTCGATATTGTTGCGGAAGCAAATTCCCGTGCCTGGCATGACGGACAAGTCCAGGCGGTCTGTTCATGTATTCCTGGTATCCTTGGTATCCACCTGTATCCTCTATAGCCACCACGAGACTGCTGTCTATTCTCGAGGGATACTACCAGGGACGTCACTACTGCTCGATAGACTAGTGAATTCGGGGAAATGGCAGGGATATGACGTCTTCATACCGTCCCATCTCTCCCTCCTCCCTTTCCTCCAGAGCTCTTTCGCCCTCCTTACCCTCGCCTACCGTCTCCCTCCGGGCTCTCGAACTTTCTGAATCCTTCCCCGAAGATAGGCGGCCGAGGCATGGGAGGTCCAACACCGTGACGAGTCTCGGCGGCTTCGACTTTCAGAATGCGCTGCTGCCTCTGACGTTGAGTGGGGAAGGGGAGGAGCATGCGAAGGCAGAGGAAATGAAGCACATTGGCTTGGTCCATGGTGAGTTGTCTTTTAAGCTATGGTAGATAGACCCTCTGATATGGTACCAGGTGTCGCATTGGTAGTGGGTATGCAAGTCGGCTCCGGGATATTTTCCTCTCCGGGGGTAGTCGTTGCTTCTGTCGGGAGTGTCGGTGCGAGTTTGCTGGTATGGACCATGAGCGGCGTCTTGGCATGGACCGGAGCGAGGTAGGTTTGCTCATCTAGCTTGAATGGTGCAAGGCTGAATCGTGCAGCTCGTTTGCGGAACTGGGTTGCGCTATCCCTTTGTCTGGAGGGGCTCAAGCATATCTGGCATATTCGGTCAGCTGACAGTTCATCCAAGGAAGAAATGCCATCTGACGGCTTCGGATGCATAGTTTGGCCCGATGTTGTCGTATCTTTACACTTGGACCGCCGTGTCGACTCTCAAACCAGGTAGTTCAGCCATCATCTCCTTGATCTTTGGGTAAGTCGACTCCTCAATGGCTGAAACACGAGCAAATTTCAGTCAGAGAATACGTGAACAGGATGGTCTATCATGCTATCTCGTCTGACCCGGAAGCTGTCGTTCCCGAGTGGACTTTCAAGGTGTGTTTCCGTAACGGGTTTCCATTTGGTCGGAATACTGATCCAACCTATGTAGATCACCGCCATCGCCGTTATCATCGTTGTCTCGGTTCTGAATCTCGTTTCCCCCACGATGGGAACACGCTCTGCCGTCGTCGTCACAATCGTCAAGATCATTTCTCTTCTTTTTGTCGGCATACTCGGCGTTATCGCTTTGGTCAGGCAGGGCCCCGGACCCGCATTCACTACTGCCACCTTCATTGAAGGCTCGAGCATGAACCCGGGCAGCTATGCAATTGCGCTGTATAGTGGCCTCTGGGCCTTTGACGGATGGGACCAATGTTCGGCAAGTCCTGGCTACTCTTTCTGATTCGGCGGCTAACGAAAGGGAACCTTAGTTCGTGGCAGGTGAAATGAAGAACACCACTCGGGATCTTCCCAGAGCATTGCATGTCTCCATGGTCCTTGTTTTGGGTCTATTCCTGTCTGCAAACGTTTCATACTTCGTCGTCCTGTCACCAGAAGTGGTTGCATCGTCAAATACTGTTGCTCTGGATTTCGGGCGAGCAACAATTGGCAAGTTTGGCGCAGTGGTCTTCTCTACTTTAGTAGCCATCAGCTGCTTCGGTGCCCTTAACGGCGGCTTCTACACCTGTAAGCTAAAAGAAATCCTTCAATTCGTAAGTTGCTCATAGCTTAATGTAGGCTCGAAGTTGATCTACACCGCATCGAAAGAACATTTTTTGCCGGCTCTTTTCTCGAAGCTGCATCACCGTCGACGGACACCGGACAACGCAATGGCTCTGCAAGCTGCTCTTACGCTTTTTTATGTGGTTTTCGGAGGTGGTTTCAGGAGTATGCGCCTTTGTCCTTTCTCGAGCTTGGGGTGAGCGCTGACATTCTGTGCAGCATTGCTCAATTTCTTCTCTGTGGCGAGCTGGACCTTCTACTTGCTCACGGTCCTGGGGCTCCTGGTATTGAGGGTGAAAGAACCCCACCTGGACAGACCGTACAAGACGTGGATCGTCACACCAGTGATCTTCTGCGCTGTGAGCGGATGAGATCGCAGGAATCCAGTACCAACAGCTGATGGAGTCAAATAGGTCGCGACGTTCTTGCTTCTGATGCCCATCTTTGCTGCGCCGCTGGAAGCTCTTGCTGCGTTTCGTGGGTCTACAGAAAAGCTAAATGTTTCCGAGCTGATTTGACAACAGTGTTTATGTCGACCGGGATACCGATGTACTACATCACCTCCCTCTCGCGGTCGAGATCGTCGAGCAAGGGAATCGCAAGGGAGGATGAACCAGAGGGCTTCAAAGCGACGATACAAGGTGAATCCATCCGTGTGTCATCATCGCGAAAGAACTGATTCTGATATGGTGGTTCCAGCCGCCTACAACAAATTCAGAGATGATGTCGATCAGTGGCTGCCGGAAAAGCTTCGGAGTGCCGTCTCCATGTCACGAACACTTGCACGAGGAAGGGTGCCCGACGGAGGAGAAGAAGAAAGAAGGGGCATGTTGCGAGGGCAACCAGTAGAGATGTCGGAGCGATAGGGCGATCTCCTAAAGCTACATGCATGCATTCGGATCATTTCTTGCCACCCCTCCCTCTTCCGCCACCTCGTCCACCGCCTCGTCCACCTCGCGCACCCCCACGGCC
>JASZXS010000194.1:0-29055 GCA_035521475.1 Tremellales sp. Uapishka_1 | reverse complement strand
CTCAAGTCCACCTCATGCCTCTGCCCACCCCTAGTGAGCACCGGGAAGCAGCACCCGACTACCGACCGGCCCGACTTGCCCATACGCCCTCTTACCACAACTTGTCCTCGCACTCGCACAAGAGCTGCAGCGCGGACTTCATCGGTCTCTGCCTCTCGACGTTCTTTGGGGGTCATACCGCCGACTTGGCATCGCCCGTCGGCCGACATGCCTATTTTAGAAACTTCAAGATGAGGATCAATGCGTAGGAAGTGATTGCCGGTAGGGCTCTTGATATTCGTCGATAGTGTGAACTGGGACTACCGTTTCATTAGATGAGAAAGGCATGCAAGCTACCCAGTCCGCCCACATGCTTTCGGATTATTCGCTGGAATACTCATGTTAGTCATATGTCCGCTGCGGGCTCGGCTGGAAAGATCAGCTACCAATCGAGCAAGCTGTGGGCGGGGTGGATCTCTAGAGCTTCTTCGGGACAGGACCTCTGTGTGTATCAGCTTATGGATGTCCCGTATCTCTAGTCTTCTTTCGTCTTTCTCTTCTCTTCTTTGTTATCTCGCGCTGTGCATTCCCGTTCTCACCTCCTTCATTCTTCGCAGATTACACTATCGCCGCCTGCGGGAGGAACCGCGTACGGTGCCTGGGGAATGATCGTGATGGTCGGGTGAGCGGTGGGCGATGCTGATGCCGACAGTGTGCACTGCATTCTGTAGTTAGTGCGTTCTCTCTAGCATCGAAACAAGTCCTCACGGTCAATGTCTGGGTCGGTGTCGCCGTCGTCTTGTGGTGGAGATGTGCGGTCCAGTCCAATGTCGATCCGTCAAAGAGTTCCAGCTCGAATACTTCGCGCGTAAACGTCGCGTTGAAGGCGAACGAGATGCTGTCGGTGGTATTGCCGCCCGTGATGCTCCACTCGGGCGTGGCGTTGCGCGAGACGAGCACGATGTAGTCCTGAGCGTCGAGCGTGACATTTGGCTTGTAGGTCGGCGTGGAAAGGTGGGCGGTGCTGGTGATACTCGGCTGAGGGAGAGCGAAGCCGCACGAAGCGAGGGAGAAGAGCGAGAGGACACGAATGAGTAACATTGATAGTTATCGTAGATTATTGAACTTGGATGATGGAGTATGGGTGAAGAGCACAATTGTAGGGGGCCGGGCTCTCTTATATACATACACAGCCCGTACCGCTGGATGACTAGGCTAGGTTGAATGTGTGACGTCAGGGAAGGCGAAACGAGGCAAAAGAAAGGATCCACAGAAGGGAAGCTTCATGCTGTGCAGGGCATCTGTTCGGGATCGGCAAAGGAGAAAGCGGGTCTCCTCTTGGTTCTGCTTTCATGCAGCAAGAGCTCGCAGCGTAGCAGTCAGAAATGGTTCGCTGTTGGAGAATACAAGGAGGATATCTGCCAAGAGTAACTCAAGGGCGGGTGGAAGGTGTTTAAACCTAGGGTCCACGTTTCAGAACCGCTCCGTGACATGACCAAGAGGGGAAATGTAACGCATCCTGGACACAAATGGGGTACCAGCACAACTGGAGTATTAGAGATATAGTGACCTCATCCCTTATGCACCAAGATCCTACTCGTCCTCTAGCAGCCCTCTCAAGAATACCACCCTTTCCTCCGTCAGCCTCCAAGCTTGCTCCAGAACTCTCTCTCCTCGCACACCCGTCATTCCTCCCAAGCCTTCTTGTCTCACGAGACAAGCCTTGTTCTCCTCATCAAGCGCTATCGATATTGTTGTAGGTAAGAGGGGTGTTTCTAGGGACGTTGGATCGGGAAGCAGATGTGTTCTGTGATACGGAGAGGGTCAGGCCAGAGGGACGACAGAGGCAGAGATGAATACTTGCGACTCGAATATCCCAAACGAGCATGACAACGGTATTCTCCCCAGCTCGAGGGAGCCCATGTCCTCCCGTGAGCATAACGTTCGCCCGGTATCTGGGTCATACGTCGCTTTGGGTAGTCGTGCTTACGGTAGAGAAATAAATCAGATATTGATCGCAGAGATACAAGGTGGACTCACTATTCCTCAGAGCAGCAATGACGGCCAGCACGACCGCATCAAAGGCGTTACCATCGTAGTTGATGCACACGGCATCAATGTACAGTGTCCATACGGCCTTTCCCGGCTCAATACACAGGCTCGAAGGAGGGATAGTGATAGCGCTGTGTGATAATGAGCTGTGATCTCGACCGAAATCGATTCAGCAGCTTACGAGACGAGTAAATCGTTCATTTGATTTGACAGGGTTTGCGCTTCATCGCCCGGTGGACCAGGCTTGAACTTTGGACTGCACAATGCTGGAAGGTCGACATTGGGCACTAACCTTGAGGTCAGCGGGAAAAATGGGAAAGGATTTTTGTTGGAGAGTCGTACCCAGGTACCCATGCGTCGGCGTTGACATGCTCGGCTCTGCAATCTCGGCCTTGATACCGCAGACGATGGTGGTATCGCCCATTCTAACGAGCGACGACCCGTCAGATGTCGATATCGAGCCTTATAATTGGTGATCAGCTTTGGTCTGACCTTTGAGACAGATGACATACCGACATTCACACTGACATCGCGCCAGCCGAGAACCTCTCTCCCGTCCGGCCTGTACCCTTGGGCAAGGAATCTCGAGAGGTATTGGGTCGGGTGGAGGCGCTTAAAAGTGGCAGCTGCTGCCGCAGCGGAGGGCTGTGTAGGGGACTCTGGTATGCTCGAGGTAGACGCCACGGGCTGTTGAGACATTGTCGCTGCCATGGTTGGAGGTATAGATGATGGCACGGGGTGTCGAACGAAATTATCGAAGGCAGCGAACGCTCGAGGTGGAGGAGGATGAGTGCCACATAGCGGATATACGGCGATACACGACAGGGGAACGCGCTTTCATCTGCCTATCTTAAACATTATTCCGACCTTTATTGTCCTCTATACGCATCAGCACACCTCAAATGACAACCAAGATATCTCTGCCCAACCCCGTTCACCCGCTCAGTCCAGCTCGTACACGACTTGCTTCTCCTTCCACCCCTGCCCGCGTCTCGGCTCGGCTCGCAAAAGAAAACGTCGACCCGTCATCTACCATGGACAGCGTCTCCAAGACACTGCCTAGATCACGTCGTGATGGCTCCGAGTCAGACTCGTCGACTTCGGCGTCGACGGCAGCGACCGCCCGGACGAGAAAGCAACAGACAACCCATAATGGTTTGCCGGTATTGTCGACCGTGCCCGACGATGACGCCGTGTTCCCTGATGGGCACGCAATCATAAACCCCCCGCCTCCTGCTCGCTCAGCCGCTACGGGAACAGAGCAAAGACCCGTTACGAGGCCAAGAAGGAGTAGCTCGATCAAGCGGAAACCGAGTCCGGGAGTTGTACCGCAAAAAGCTGTCGACTGGGAAATACCGAGGAAATCGCTGCATAGCAGTATAGGTGTGTACACCGTGCTGGTTTCTTCTACCCGTGAATGCGCGAATGGACAAGGAAATACCTCCGCAATGCTCTACGGCTGATCTGGCCGTTCTCTGTCCCTCGCCCAATCATTGGAAATAAACCCAACCCAGGCTGACTGTTATCGCAGGATTCCTCACCCTTGCGCTCAACTATCTCGAACCCCCGACACTCAAACCCCTCATTCAGGTCCTCTCTATCCTCCTCGTCTCGGTGCTCACGACCGATGTCCTTCGCTTACGCTTCCCGTCCTTTGCTGCTGTGTGGGAGGAATATTTCGGTGCCCTCATGCGTGAGAGCGAAAGGGACCAGGTCAACGGTGTCGTTTACTATCTCGTCGGCGTGATCTTTGTTCTGTCATTTTATCCCCGCGACGTCGCCGTCGTCGCTATCCTGACGTATGTTTTCATATTCCCGCCTTCTCGTAATCTCACCGTCGCCCAGATTATCGTGGTCCGACACGACCGCCTCAACGATCGGCCGTCTTTGGGGTCGATACACCGCCCCGCTTCCGGCTCATGTCCCGGGAATCAAATTCCTCCCGTTTGCACCCCGAAAATCGCTCGCGGGCTTTCTCGCGGCCACTGTCACTGGGTTCATGATCGGCATTGGGTTCTGGTGGAACGGCTCGCCGAATCACTGGACGATATTGGAGGGTGCAGGAAAATGGGGTGTGGTCGGCACAGCCGTCGTGGTTGGTGTCGGAGGAGCGATTGTGGAGGCCCTCGGTGAGTTCTGAGGTACACGCAGCCAGAAGGCTGCTGACGCTCAATCCAGATCTCGGTTTGGACGATAACCTCACGCTGCCGATCCTGTCTGGAGCCGTCGTTTGGCTCTGGTTGAGCGCCACAAACTTGATCTTTTGATCGTTTCTCAACTTACTGCTCGCTCTGCAATACCCCCTGCCAAGGACTTCCATATATCAACGGATACTCGTCTCGAGCCGCGAGCCATATTGGGTCTTGGTGTGGACGTACGTATAATATAGATTTGATACCCCCGTAGATTCTATACCCGTTACGACGATCACGATCTCTCGTTCTGTTTGGCGGACTTTGGAAATGTACGACTATATGGAGTGTGAGCACAAAAAGCAAGACAGTGAAGTTCGAGGAAAGTAAAACACGTATTGCGCGATTGATATGGCCACGTGGTGGAGGGCGTCTGGCTTTCTCAAAATCTGCAGGACTACCTTGACATTCATAATCTGCAGATACACCATCCAGAATGACGTCGGTTCACGCCCCAGAGCTGGTCAGCTCGCTCGAGACACACAACGCAGCGTTCAACCAGCTGCTATCCCTAATTCCGTCGAGGTATTATATCGCGCAAGAAGCGGAAGAGGTCGGTCTAGCGATCTCCTCCCTCTTTCGTTGAATGCTGATGGCGTCGACCTTGCAGCAAGCGGACTCGAAATGGATGAAGAACAAGAAGCGAAAAACGGGCGAAGAGATCAAGGAGCACAAGCGTCGGGCCAAGCAGGAGAAGGTCGGTCCGTTGATTGCTCGAGCAGGATGTAGCGTTGATGGCCGTCTAGCTCGATCCGTCAAACAACAAGACGACTGCAGAGAAACTCGCGTCGAAAGATGTCGCCCATGCCGAGGACGATGGACCATCGACGTCAAAGCTGACGCCGCTGCCGCCTGCCGCGTCAATCTCTGATCTGCGGGCGAAATTGGCGAATAAACTGAACGGATTCAGGAGTGCAAGAGGGATCGAGGAGGGAGAAGGGATGGAGAGCCGGGATCAGCTGGAGCGCGAACGTAGGGAGAAACGAGGGGAGATGAGGGATAAGCGACGAAAGGACCGCAAGGAGGAGCGACGCAAGGGCGAGGTGACGGCGAGAGGCGCCAAGGTGGGTTCGGAAGGAGGCAACGGCGGGAAGGACTACTGACGATGGCCCTCTTCCAGACTCAGCTCATCGTGCCGCCGCTTCCGGCGCCGACCGCGCCAGGCGACACGGTCTCGTACCAGCACACGGCGCTTCCCTCGACCTCCGGCTCGAAACCCAAGACGGCGCTGAAAAGTTTGTCAAACCCGGTCCAAGCGCTCGCGCACCTCGAAAAGCACAAGGAGAAGCTCGCGTCCCTGCCCGAGGAAAAGCGCAAGGAGATTGAGGAGAAGGAACGATGGGCCAAGGCGGAGGAGCGAGCTGGCGGCGGCAAGGTGCACGACGAGGAGAAGAGTTTGAAGAAGGCTGTCAAGCGGGAACTGAAGGGCAAGGCCAAGGGCTCCAAGGAGTGGTGAGTTGTGCAATGTTGAAGATACTGCGCGGAGCGGAGCTGACGAAACAACTCGGACAGGGCCGAGAGGAAATTGGAGCTGCAGAAATCTCAATCGACGGCCATCAAGAAGCGGAACGATAATATCGCTTCGAGGGCCGATGCGAGGAAGAACAAGAGGCTGGGAATCAAGGACAAGACAAAGGGCAAGGCGGTGAAGAAGGGCCGACCGGGATTCGAGGGCAAGAACAAAGGCGGCAAGGGCAAGGATGGGAAGGACGGCGGTAAGGGCAAGGGCAAAGAAGGAGGTGGAGCCGGAGGCAAGAAGTAGTGCTGCCCTTGGGCGGAGTGAGGACGAGATGGTTGCAAGCAGAGTTACGAGCAACATGATGCGCTTGATATCATGCCATCAAGCGACACATTTTTGCTCATCCCATCGAGCAGGCAACTCATCAGTAGACCGTTGTCCATTTTCTTCATTCTAGACCCGAATAGGGATCGCTTCGACCTATCCGAGCCGTGTTCGCTATGTCCTACCGGGATGAACTGCCTTGCTGGCATCTGCCGGACCGGCGAAGGGGAGTATTCGAGGCGGATGACGTATTGGGTGTACTGGGAGTGCGAGCGACGACGCTTCCGTGGTATGGAGGGGGATCCCGACGTACTCAAGCGATTCTCACCAGGCCGAAATGTCCAGTTCCCCGATTGATGGTCGCCTGTAGGGCTTAGGTGCAGGGCCGTGATACGCCTGCGCGTGACGGTACTGTACTTGGATCACCATCTGTCCGCCCGACACGACAGTGAATGCCTTGGTGGGGTATTCGTACTGTCCCGTATAGCTACGTCGGGTATGGTCAGTCAGACACCGCAGAGATAGACCCGACTTGCCGCTGCATCTGGAACTCATCTTCGGTCTTGTGTCGCGGCGTCCAATGGATGTTCTGCGGTCGGAGAGTGTGCGCGTGTGTCATCAGTCGGGGCTGGAGCTGCTTCAGTTGACTGAAGGCCAGCAGTCAGTATACGATGGGCGAGATCGCAAGGACGAAGAGGACTGACAATTCTCGGAACTGGACCTCGAAATCTTCGATCGTGATGCCTTGCTCGTTTTCCACGATGAATGTCGAGGGAAAACCGATGGCATCCAGGCGGGGGTCGTAGACTATCTTGACGTTCACAAAAGATATGGGGGGCCAGGTAAGAAGCGGTTCCATGATTTGGGAGCACGGCGTTGCGGGTATTTCGGTGCTCGGATCTCGAAAAGCATTCAAGTTGACGGGGATCTGTATCATGTCAGCGAAGCTATCGACATAGACCGACTGACATACCGACACGTTAGCTATCTCTTCAGGCGAGAGAACGTGAAAGGGAGAATCCTTGAACTCGAATGGCGCTTCGAACGAATGAGCAAGCGCCGTACCACCTCCTGAGCTACCCACCTTCTAGTTCCCCCATAGCCTGTTCCGCGCGGAGGTCAACCACATACTTTGTCGTTTTCAGCTTGACCGCCATGTTCTGCCGGCTTTGCGCGCAAACTTCATCCCGACAGGCCGATTCGTGCTCTGCGATTATTCCGGCCAAGACTTTGCTTCCTGCGCCCGAGACCATCCCCACGCCGCTCTGACGCACGACGTTCGTCCATGTCTCGTCGGTAGCGTCCTTCCAGAGGACTTTGTGAAGACGTTTCGAGGTCCGGGAGAGGTGGTACAGCGTGAGAAGTGCGAGCGAGGACGGGACTGCGACATGTTGAAATACCGGCGGGAGTGTGAGGCAACGCCCAATCTCCATCAGCACGTCATCTGGCAGTCGCTGGAGCTCGACACTCGAGAGGAAACTTGTAGCCGATGAGGCCATGGTGGGTATATGCTTAGTTGGGAGTTCAAGTCGGATAAGATAAGGTGGCAAACCGGATGTCCGGGTGGCGGTTCAGGTCTCCGTTGCCTTATAGCTTACAGGATATCCACTATAACGTTCCAAATGTATTCGTACTACGGCCAATTCTCCACATGCTGTATGCGGTCTAGTGCTCACTGCGACGTACCCTTTACAGCTGCGACAGCAGTACTTGAACCAGTCGATATATTGATCTAACGGATTAATCTCTTGTCAGAGTCTTCATTGGAAGCCCATCGAAAACTCGGGCTCTCCTCTTATTGCAGCATCCGGTTGCAGCCTCCGAAATCGACAGTATAGTACAGTGTCAACCTTGTCCGCCCGCGCTAGAGACACTGTGCCCACCGTAACTCACGGTGTTCCAACAACCTCTTGCATCATTTTCCGAAGAAAACGCCACTGACGTTTTCCTCCTTCCGGCCTTCCCAAAAAGTCATTATTGTATAAATATCGTCTCTCTCGATCGTGTCCAAGTACAGGCCATATCACGATGGTGCATCTCCTCACTATCCTAGGCCTCGCCGCTCTCGTCGGCGAGACTATCGCAGCACCTTCCCAATTACCTCTTGGTACTCCCCACCCCTTCGATCCCCTGAAACGTAGGCTGCCCCTCGATGTGAAGGATACAGTACAGGCGCTGATATCGCGCTGAACACAGATCTTTCCGCCATTTCCCCTTTCTACATCCCAACCCGGAAGCCGGATCCTCTTCCGGCCCAATGCGACGTCACGCGCGTGAGCGTGTTGATTCGACATTCCAGCATTCTCGGCAATGACGACGAGTACGAGCAAACGATGGAACCGTTCATTCGCAAAATCGCAGAGATGGACGCGGATACGCTGCCTCAGGAGGGAGAGTGGGCATTTTTGCGCGAGTGGAAGACGCCGATCGTGGAGGCGACGCTAGAGGTCGCGAGCGAGACGGGCAAGAAGGACTCGAAGGTGGGTCGCGCGATCTGGGTTGTGCTGACGCTTTTCTAGTTTCTGGGCAAGTATATACGAAGGCAATATGAATCGCTTTTCCCGTCGAGGAAGCGCAAGGGTAGCGACGCATTCAAGAAGGGCAAGAAGCAGCCTCCATTCAAGGTGTGTTTCGCCTCAAGAGTGATGTGATTGTACTCATGGAGATCAGGTCTGGACGGCTTCTTCCCCGCGAGACATCGAAACGGCCAAGGCCTACATCAAGGGAGCGTTCCCGTCGCACCAGTCTGGCCCCGATGGTCATGGGGACGGGGAGGTGGTCCAGCTGGTCAAGGTCCCAAACAAGGCGCAAGACTGGGACAGGTCGTTGACCCCGCATGTGAGCCATATAATGGCACTGGGTACAAGGCTGATGCCTCAACAGAAAGCGTGCGCGGCATTCGAGAAGGAGAGCTCATTGGTACCCGCCAACAAGTGGCTCAAGGTGTATGCTGCGCGGGTCAAGGCGAGATTGTCGGAGACGATTCCCGCGTTTGCCGCCGAGCTGAGCGACCAGGATGTGCTTGGGATGCAGATGGTGAGTCTTAGTCTATTGATCTTGACTAATTGTCCCAGTTGTGCGGCTATGAAACTATCGCGCAAGGAAACTCGCCGTTCTGCCAGCTATTTACCGACGAGGAATGGCTCGATTTCGAATATCAACAGGATATCCGATTCCACTACATGCTGGGCTACGGACAGAGTTTGTCGCCGTACCTTGGTATGCCCTGGGTGCGAACTGCCCTGCATCTGCTTGCGGGACACGACAGTCATGGTGATTCTCACGACTTCGATCCGCTACCTGCTCCCAAGCTGCCGCCCAACGCCACTCACTCTCAACTGTAAGTCTTGCCTACCGCCGAATCGTCAACTGACACTCCCAGGCTGTTCCCCTCTTTCACCCATCGAGAGTCTCCCGGGTTCGTCGCCGTTTTTCTGAACCTGTACAACGGGACGAGTAGCCCGCATCCTGCGTCGGAAGAGCCGCCACTCGACTACCGACCTGCTAACCGCGCCTGGCGGACTTCGCACCTGGTGTCGTTCCTAGGACACATAGCTCTAGAGAGGTACCATTGCCATGGCAAGTCTGGGAAGAAGGGCGACTATGTCCGAGCGGTCGTGAATGGGAAACACGAGCGGATGAGCGGGTGCGAAGATGGGTTGGAGGGGAGTTGTCGATGGGAGACGTTCGAGACGTGGATCAATGACCGGGCGGAACGATGGGATGATTGGGCGTCGGTGTGTGACAAGAAGATTGAGCGTGTCTTCGAGTAGAGCGGTAGAACGATATATGTTACATTTTGCATGCATGCTGTTCGTACATCGTCTAGAGAGTAGGATGGGGAACTCTCGGAAGGGGAAATGATCCAACCGAACGGTCCAGCCGAATTGTCCACCCCACCAACAACATCTCCACTTTTGTGTCACACAACATACCTCCAGTCGCCATTCCACCATCTCGTCTCCACCCTTCACTGGCACCTACGGATGACCTCCTCTCGGCCTGGGAGAAGCACACCTTCGCCCACCTCCAGCAATGCGACTCCGCGACCATCCTCCCAAGCTCCATTCCATCCCCCATCCGACATGTCCACCTACCGAGATCTCTTATTATTCGAGGAGCGACTCAAGACGAATGCGGAGATGCTACGGCGGCGGAGAAGGAGGTATAGCTGTGAGTAGATGGTGAAGTGTGCCGTCCGCTGGCTGACCTTAGCTAGTTTTCCTGTGGTCGCTCGTTGCAGTCCTCATGATGATGGCGTATCACCTCCTCGTTCGTCCGCCTACCGTGAGCACTTGATCTAGGACAGTGTTCTGTTCTCTGACTATCTTCCGACCATCTCCAGACCCTCCTCGCGCTGCGGGCACTGCAGGGCTGCGTTGCCGTGGTCTTCATCACGCTGGGACTGTTCTTTGCCAGTGGAATGTATGAAGAAAAGATACGGTATGCGCACAGGCAGGTCTTTCCCTTTTGTGCTTGCTATGGTATGCTGATCCCCGACAGCTACATCAACCATTCCAACAAGGCTCTACGTCCACTCAATATGCACCTCAACATGCGTCGTCTGCAAATTCCCCTCCTCTCCTACATTCCCTTTCTCCCCTCGCACCTCCGCTCCTCGAAGCTCGTCCCCTCCAAAGCCACGACGGCCAATAAGATCAGTACCCCGACCCGAAAGACGTCCGCTGCGTCGACCGTCATGGCTCAAATCCCGCCGACGACCAACCCCCGGGGCGAGCTGATCTTTTCGTCCCGAGTCGATCGCTCGTTTCGCGAGGGATACGAGCGGTATCGCTCGGCGTTCGAGAGGCGGAGGGAAGAACGTGCGCGTGAAGAGGCAAAGCACCAGCCTCGATTCTGGATGGCCTGGAAAAGGGGCCGAGGTGCAAGTCCCGGATTGCATGAAGGTGGGATTCGATCAACACCTACGCCGCCCCTGTCTCGAAAGGGGACGCCCCCGCTACCTTCAGCGTCCCGTGGTCGGACTCCTAGTCCCGGTGGAAGCAGGCTGAGACCCGTCATAGAGGGAGATGGCAAGACATCACTAGAATCATTGAAGGGAAGGGAACGAGCGGAAAGTTACAGCTTTGTTTGGACCGGGACGAGGGACACGGGACCGCTGAAACGGGCCCCGTGATGCAAATCATTCAGATACTGAGACCGACTCTGACTGAGACGTGTGATGCGCTCAGCACTTGGCATACCAAGCTAGTACCCGTCTGTGGACCTCGTCTACTGAAGCAAGACATTCAAGTCACTCAAACAAGTCGATCATGTCTCACCCTATCATCAGCCTTGGTCTGCTTCAAAATCCGGAAAGGTATTATAGCATTTAATGCATCGAGACGAGCCAGCGTCTTCGACATATAAGTATAACAGCGTAAAGTAATAATCTATCAACGTGCTCCCCTGCCCTAGAAAGTCGCCAAGCCCCTCGCCCTCCTCTTGGGAGTATGACGGCCGTCGAATCGCTTCGAGTTGGCCGCATTGACGATCGACTTGTAAATGGAGAAGACGCCCGTTCCACCACAGTTGAACGACGAGTCTCCGATACACTGCTTGTTGCACTCTGTCGGAACAACGCTGGTGAGCGCCGTGATATCGTTGGTACAGCCACAGAAGTCGCCGCCCTGCATTCCGGAGTAGGTGAAGCTGTTGGTCTGACACCAGAGCTTGCACATGTTGGGCGTGAGGGAGGTACATGTCATATTGGCGTGCGAGACAATGAGCGAGGATTGGGTGTAGCAACCGACATAGTTGTTGTCGGTGCCAGTAGCCGCGGCCGCGGTCGAGGTCGAGCTGGCCTTGGACGTGGTCGATGACGAGGCGGCCTTGGTGGTCGATGACGAGGCAGCTTTGGTGGTCGATGAAGAGGCGGCCTTGGTGGTCGATGACGAGGCGGTCTTGGTGGTCGTGGATGTGGTGGACGAAACGGCCTTCGACGTGGTGGACGAGGCAGCTTTCGATGTGGTGGTAGACACAGCCGTGACGGACGACGCCTTGCCAGAGGAGGCGGCCGTGATGGACGATGCCTTGCTAGAGGAGGCGGCCGTGACCGACGAAGCCTTGCTGGAAGACGCCGCGGTGACAGATGATGCTTTGCTAGACGTGGCCGCCGTGACGGACGAGGCCTTGCTCGAGGAAACGGCAGTAACCGACGACGCCTTACTGGAGGATGCAGCGGTGACCGACGACGCCTTGCTGGATGCAGCGGTGATTGAGGAAGCCTTGGAGCTCGACGTGACGGCTACGGTGACAGACGAGGCTGCAGCGACTTTGTTGGTGGAAGACAATGTCGAATTGGCAGCCTTGCTTGCGGACGAGCTTGACGTGGCATTTGCGGCTTTCGAGGACGAAACGACGGCAGAGGAGCTCGAAGCCGTGACCGGCGTGTTGAGGTTGTAAGTGGACAGCTTGTAGCCAGCTCCACAGTACTCGGTAGAGAGACCTAGAGGGAGTTAGTGGGAGCGTAGAGGGTAGGGCAGGCCGACTCACCAGCACACTTGACGGAGCATTGACTGTCGGCCATCAATCCCCCGGACGGGACTGCAACACCACAGTAACATTGGTTACCGTTCTCGGTACCGTAGACTGGGTAGCCGTCCGCTTGACAGACTCGCATACATTGAGCCGAGGTCATGCCCGAATTGGAGTACGAGTAGTTTCCGAGGGATCGTGTCGCTTGATCGGGGTAGCAACCAATGTAGTTGGTTGGGAATCCTGAGGGTACTTGGGCACCGGCACCGGTCGTGTCGTAGATGTTGAACGCGGCAGAGAAGGCGCCTCCACACGTTTGCGTAGAGTTGCCGGTACACGCCGCAGCACACGATGCTGGAGCGACGGCGGCACCGTAGGTGGCCGAATTGCCGCACACGCAGTTGTTTCCGTTGGTGATACCGGCGATCGAGAAGCCCTTGTTTTTACACGTTCTTCGGCAAAGCGAGGGGGTGACGCCCGACGATGAGTACGAGTAGGCGGCGCCGGAAAGGAAGGTACCCGGTGCGAAACATCCCTTGTTTCCTTCGTCTAGCGAGATTGTAGAAACGGAAGAGTCCTTGATGGACCAGAGCGAGACGGTGCCAGAAGCACCGCAAACACCGCTGCCGCCCGAACAAGCCTGATTGCAGTCAGAGACCGCGGTGGGGTAACCGCCCGAGGTAACGTTGGGCTTGTTGCCACAGAAGCATTGCGAGCCGTACTCGGTTCCGGCATAGGCGTATCCGAGCGAGTTGCAGTTGCTGATGCAAAGCGCATTGGTCATGGACGACGAAGAGACGGCCTGGTAAGACAAGAGTCGAGTAGCGCCTTCCTTGAAACAACCGGCGAATCCAGACGAGTTGACCGACAACACAAAGTCACTCGAGACGCCAGTGTTGGCAAGCTTGTAGACGGCGATAGTGGACGAGGTACCACAGTTCTCGGTGCTGTTGGCAGTGCACGGGTTGGCGCAGGCAGACGTCGCCGTGAGAGTGGACGGCGACGAGTTACCACACTTGCATTGCGCTCCGTTTCGAACACCACCATAGGCGTATCCTTTAGCGTAGCAGATTGTGTTGCAAATATCGACCGAGATATAGTCGGACGAGTACGAGTACGCGTTGAGCGACGAATCGTCGGTGTAGCAGCCTTGGTAGCCGGCCAGGCCGTTGGAGACGGCGCCTCCGGTGGCGTTGTACAGGTCGAGTCGATAAGAGCCGCCACATTTTTCGCCCGTAGTCGAACCTGCACACGTTGCTGTGCAGAGCGACGTGGGCAATCTGCCAGAAACAGAAGCCAGCTTGTTGTCGCAGAAGCATTGGTTGCCGTTCTCGGTACCGGCGTAGGTGTATCCGAGATTGGTGCACGCGGCCCGACAAACTTTTCCAGACATAGGAGAAGCCGTGTAAGAGTATGCCGTGAGCGTTCTCGGGGAACTCTGGTCTGCCCAACAACCGATCCAACCGGTGGCCTGGGTAGGGACAGCGGGAGCTCCGGCAGTCTTCCAGAGCGAGATGAAGGAAGAACCACCGCAGGTTTGCGTTGCATTTCCAGGGCATTTGGTCGGGCAGGACGAGTCGGGAAGGACTTGCCCACCGCCCCACGAGTTGCCACAGTAACAAGTGTTGCCTCCGTCGACACCACTGAGCGAGTAGCCAAGCTCCATGCACCCCGTTCGGCATTGCGAGATGGTCATGTTGGTGTAGGAGAAGGTGTAGGCAGTCAACCCCTTGGACGAATCCGAGTAACATCCTTGGTAAGCCGGGTCCGAGAGGCTGCCGGTGCTGCTGAGCGTAGAGTTCGAGATGGCATACGCCTCCACATAACCTCCGGCACCGCAAGTTTCGGACGAGTTTCCAGCACATTTGGTGGTGCATGACAGTTCCGTAGGCATTTGTCGAGTCGTGGGCGCCGAGTTGCCACACTTGCAGGTATTGCCGTTCTCGACCCCTCCATAGGTGTAGCTGAAGCCAGCACAGGCTTTGAGACATGTCTCGATCGTCATGCTGTTGCTCGAGTAGCTGTAGGCGGTAAGAGCAGACGAAGTACCAGAGTCCACGAAGCAGCCGATATAGCCCGACTCAGGTTTCTTGGCGGCTTCGCTGGTGTGCGTGATGGTAGCAGCAGCCATGGTGTAAAGGTCGAGCGTGTTGGTACCACCGCAGACGCCCGTAGAGTTGCCCGAACACGCCATGGAGCATTGACTGGATGGGAGTTTTTGGCCACCGTTGAACGTGTCGCCACAGAAACATTGGCTGCCGTATTCGAGACCAGCGTATGTATAGCCGAGCTCGCTGCATCCGTTGATGCATCCGAGAACCGTGTTGCCGGCGCCACTCCACGAGTTGTTCTGCAAGGCGAGGTGACCGGATCCTTCAGCATAACAACCTTGCCAGCCGGCTGGGTGGTAATAGTTGTTTTTCGCAATGTTGGCTCCTGTAATGTTGTACACGGTACTTCGGTAGTAGTCACCGCAGATTTCCGTCGAGTTACCCGTGCATGCAACGGTACAGTACGAGTCTTGTGTGAAGGAACCGGTTCCAAAGTTAAAGTCGACTCCACAGTAGCAGGCTTTTCCGGAAGTGGTCGCGGCCCAACTGGCGTTCTTGCCTTCACACGCCTGAAGACAGACTTCAGTCGTCATGGCGTTGGAGGTGAACGAGTAAGTGGCGGAGCCGAGGAGACCGGCGCTGACGGTCCCGGGGTTCTGATAACAACCAAGAATGGTAGCGCCGTCGTGGGTCGAGGCGAGTGCGAGGTCGGATACGGTTCCGTTGGGAGCATAATATACCTGGAAAAGGTAGGACCCTCCGCAAGCCTCGGACGAGTTTCCAGGGCAGGCGACGGTGCACGACCCAGGGGAAAGCGGAGCATCGGGGGAGACGCCGGTTCCACACACACAGTTCCATGCACCGACCTCTCCGGTGGCGGCATAGCTGTAGCCTTCCTTGAGACACGATGCCTGACACGACTCTCGTGTCATGCTCGCATCCGTGTACGAGTTACCACCGATAACGGAACCAATGTTTTTGACACAGGCAATCTCGTGCCAGCCTCCAGTGGTAGGAAGTTGGATGTCCATTCGCTCGTTGTCGGGAACAACGTAGGCACCATCGGTACCTTGGAAATGGGACACGTCGAGACCAGCAACGGCGGGCGAGCAGGTAGGTTTGGATCCAGAAGTTCCCCATGGAAGATTGCAGCCGGGCAAGGCGGGGATACCAACGAGATCGGTATTGCCGTTGGGTTCAGCCAGTGTGCCAAGAGCGGGTCTGCATGCTTTGGCGGCAGAATCATCAAAAGAGGCGTTAAGGATGGGACATTGGTCCATTGGGCTGTGGGCTGTCAGCGAAGATCGAGGGAGACCGAGATGGGCTTACATGGCGTTTCCTCCTCCGATACCGCAAGCAGTCGAGTTGAGCGCAGCACCTAGAATATCGAGGTCCCAACCGTTGACAAAGTCTCCGTGGATACCGTAACCGGTAGAGTCTCCATTGGCCCAGTACATATTTCCAGCGAGTGTAGCTCCCGGGAGGTATTGCTCCACGTGCCAGGTATATTCGAGTTGGATAGCAGGCAGTCGAACAGGGTGGGAGAAGGGACACGATCCGTCTCGGGTACCCCCACCAGTGGGGTACGAGACGTGCGAACCATCCTTGAGGTACAGGTTGACTCCGTCCCAACAAGGTGGGAAGAAGAGCTCGGTCTTCATTCCATACGGACAATCCCGCTGGAAGTTGAAGTCGGTTCGGATGATCGAGTTTGTAAAGTCGGAATTGATTTGGCAGGTAAAGGTAGCGACGCTGGTAGGTGCCTTGTTGTTGGGACTACCGGCGATCATTCTAAAGCCCTTGGGGTACGGCTTGACAAGCTCGGAGGGTGACGATCGACCGAGGAAGTAGTAGAATCGGATGACGGCTGGAATAGGGACGTATTTGGACGTGGAGCTGTCGTGATAATACAGGTCTGGAAGTGGTCAGCGGGGTGTCGTAACATTTTGCCAGTACTCACTCGGCATCCAGTAGTTCGACTTGTCTGCTTGGACCCTCAGTGACGAACACGTAGCAGCATTATACGTGTCGTAGTTGTAAGAAGCACCAAAGTTGGCCCCACCAATGACTTTGTGCATGTGCGATCCCTGACCATTGGGGCTGACGACCGGATCTAGCTCCTCGTTGACGAGGGTGTAGACGTAGTCGAGATGCCACGCGTCATCTTGAGCAGATACAAGAGTGGCGAGGAAGGTGAGGAGGGTGAGGTAGAGGGAGAGCATGGCGACCAGCGCGAGCTGCGGGGTCAGTCGAGCTACAGGTCGGTGACTCACTGTTTTACTATAGTCCGATCAATGACCCGAGATGAGAGAGAGAGAGAGATCAGGCAGTTTTCTAGTGAGCGTGGTGCAGGCTTGCAAAGTCGGAGGCGACGAGAACGAGAGTGGGTGCTTTGTTGAGCGTGGGGATCGACAGAGACAGAGCTAGCTGTCTTATATCGATATCGATGTAGAATCGAGATGGGAAGAGAGAGAGGTGGAGTAACGACGGGAATCAAAACTCTGTCGTACAATTGGGAGTCTTGTCTCTTGCCAGAAAACTAGATTGACCGGAAGGTTGGGAGGAAATGTCTGTTTGCGGACAATTGATCGACCCCCGCTGGGTCCGAGGCGGCGGAGAGGAACAGGATCTGGGGCAGCAGATACGCCAGGGGTAAATTGATTCTATCTTTTCGTTTTAGGATCCATCCCCTCGCTGTGCTCTCGGCACCTCGCTCTCTCGCTTCACGCGAACATGATACAGGAGAAGGCGCGTCCTCCCTGGATGCGTGACTCCGACCGATGGGCGACCAGTAGCCGCAAAAGGGAATTCACCCGCTGATGCCTCGTGCGCCTCCCCTCCCCTGGAAAACTAAGGTTTACCGGTCGAACAGAATCTAGATGGCGTTCCGACCTCCATTCGGTCGGGTCGTGGAACCAACTGATGCTAGCTACTGTCTGGTGAGACATGTCATTTTCTGCGCCCCTCCACGACGAGTGGCTGAATTTAGCATGACTTCGCTGCGCGTCATCCATCGATAACAAAGGCCGTAGCGTCCGGGAAAGAAGGAATCCACAATCCGAGACTAGTTCGTGCTGGAACAGGACTCCAGCTGCCGTAGTGACGCTCCGATTTGCCATGCTGCCGTAGATGGCACGAGGGTCGTCGATCATAGCTCGGAGCCGGATCGCCGGGCTCTGTTGGATCGGCAGTGGAAGCCACAGCGCCCGCCATACCGACGCCACTCGGGAAAAGCGATTTCGGTCTGTAAGCTTAGGACTGATATAGTTCAGATAACAGGAGCCGTCGCTGAAGGCGGACGCCGCCGACAAAGCCAAGCGATTCCTCGCTATAGGAGATACACAGAGGTCAACAGCAACACCAACCCTCTATTCTGCCTCCACAGCCGCTGACTTTTCGTCTACTGAGTTTGCCACCAGTCTCACATGCCGTACGCCACTAGATCACCGATCCTCGCTCCAGAGTCCGGTAATAAACCTCTTCGAGGCACATTACGGTCGTGTCTCGGCGTCGAGATGAGCTGCTGCGCTTTTCATTACTCAATGAGTGGCCACATTCCACGAGACAAAGGAACATCCGAATATAGACCTGCGAGTAATGCCTCCGAGGGCCTACTAATATGACATGGCCAATTCCATAGCAGCGGTCCCTCACTTAGATATCAGAGGTTCGGTCCCAATCGCGCCACGGTCAGATTGTAGGAGAATGCGACGAATGACTAAGCACACGCAGAAAGTCATGTTGCACAGAGAAGCGGGCACGGTCGACAGAGATATCTTCAACATACATTGACCGGCGCAGTATCCGTCAGCTCTTCTATGCTCGTTATAACCGTAGAATAACTATCCTATCTCGTCCGCTGCCCAACCCAGGCCCACCTGATGTTTAGTCTATTCAACAAGCCACGGGTCAAGCAATGCGGAGCCGTACATACAATCAAGGAGGAGGTAAGGGGAACGCGAGGGGCAGGGAAAGTCAAGAAGAGTACGAAAGGACGTGCTCAATGATGATGAGAATGAGTAAGCCGGCAAGAGACTAGACGGGGAAAGGCCTGACCATTAGCCACTTGATGAGAGGTGGCCAACTCGTATACGACCCTATATATGTGTCATCCTCAGCTCAATGCCCACCACGGACGCGTTGAGAGAGTCGCAACTTCGTCACGCGGCCATTAGATAATCAGGAAAGGACGTGGGAAACGTGTAACGTGTGATGATCACCTTCGCGGCAAGTATCGGGTTTCGAATTCCCATCTAGATTTTCCAGAACCCGGCTCTGCCGATCCTCCTTGCCCAATAACTGCACGTTCACGAGGAGCCTCTTCCAAACTGGAGCACCCTCGTCGATCGGTCGTAGACCCGCCGGCAATGTCACGCTCAGCTGAGAGCAAAGAGCTAGAGGGGTACTGACCCTTGGACCTATCTTACTTCCCGGTCACGCCATTCGGCGAAACCAGGAGATGGAGCAACGGGCAATAAGCTCGTTTGACTTCCTCATATGTGCGCATTGAAAACGAACGCAGATTGCCCTTGTAATGGAAGGAGATCACGACAGTCGGGAGGCCGAGTACCACGCACTTGTTGTAGACCACCTCCGCATGCCTTGTATTAGTGCTGGCCGTAGGAGTCTGCCAATATGAGAAGGGAGGGAAAACAGAGGTATACTTTCGTCCTCGAACTCTGGCTGGTGGTAAGCGGGTGTCCTCCCGTTCGGATTGAGGACTACATCCAATGTAATCGAACGGGCCGGGTTAAAACATTGACGGGCGTGTTGCCGCAGGCTGAACGATACTGCTTTGCTGGCGCTGTTGGCCTTCAAAGTAACACGTGCCGGTCTCTCTCACTTTTCCTTTTACCTCCGGTATCTTACAGAAAACGCATTGTATGTTTTGCTCGGCAAAAGACATCCTGCCACCATGATCCGAAATTTTGGTGGCGGTTGAGCGCATTGCATAAAACCAGAAGGATCGCCTCGAGATCTATCGAACCCTAGAACATGCAAGAATCTAAGATGAGACAGATGAAGAAAACGGGATTATAATCGAGTCGCGAGAATCTAAAAGTTGAGGGTATTGAGATGCGGAGAATGTTGTAAGATCTGGGTCGTGGGTATCATAAATGTCGGGTTCGTAAGCGAAGAAGGGGAGGGGAGAACGGCGAGAAGTAAACTTCAGATGAGGGAAGGGGGGCGGGAGTACGAGGAGGAGCTCGTACATGGGGCCTTTACGAGAAGGTGTCCCAGTGAAGAGAGTGAGAGAAGGGAAGAAACCCGAAAGTCCTACGCGAGAACCGCTTAAAACTTGAGGGTCTTGGGCTTCTCCCATGTGTAGTTGGGGTTACCGAAGTGACCGTAAGATGCAGTCTTGAGGTATTGGGGCTTCTGAAGGTCGAGCTCTCGCACTAGTATACTTGTTAGCAACTGGGTAGCTGACTGATCAAAAATCTAGACCCACCGATAACTCCGGGTCGGAGATCCCAGTTGTTTCGAATGATCTCGACGAGGTCGGCATCCGACTTCTTTCCCGTGCCGTACGAGTCGACAAAGATGGAGAGGGGCTCAGCGACACCAATGGCGTACGAGAGTTGGACGAGGATTCGTCGAGCGAGACCGGCAGCGACGAGGGACTTGGCGATCCATCGAGCAGTGTAGGCAGCCGATCGGTCGACCTTGGAGAAGTCCTTTCCGGAGAAAGCACCACCACCGTGGGCTCCCCATCCACCGTAGGTGTCGACGATGATCTTTCGTCCGGTGAGACCGGCATCACCTTGGGGACCACCAATGACGAATCGGCCGGAAGGCTGGATGTGGAGGACGACTTTGTCATCGAGGAGGTTTTTGGGGATGACCTTGTTGACGATCTTTTCAATGAGCTCAGATCGGAGGTCCTCGGTCGAGATCTCCTCGGCGTGTTGGGTGGAGATAACGACGGTGTCAACTCGAAGAGGAATCATGGCTCCAGACTCGTCCTTCTTGTACTCGACCGTGACCTGGGTCTTGGAATCGGGTCGCAACCAACCCAAAGATCCGTCTCGTCGAGCGGCGGCCATGGCAGCGTTCAGCTTGTGGGCAAGCATGATGGTGAGGGGCATGAGTTCGGGAGTCTCATCGGTGGCGTATCCGAACCTGTCAACGGAGTCAGCCGGAGCTCAACGCTAGCATCACCATAAAACCCACATGATACCCTGGTCACCGGCTCCGTGGCTCTCGAGGTCTCCGTGGTCGAGACCCTGGGCGATATCGGGCGACTGCTGCTCGATAGCGACCAGAACGTTGCAGGTCTTGTAGTCGAAACCCTTGTCAGAGTGGTCGTAACCGATCTGCTTGATGGTTTGTCGGATGACCTTCTGGAAGTCGATCTGGGCCTTGGTGGTGATTTCACCGAAAACCTGCAGGCTGTGTGAGCGAAGGCCGAGATGAAGAGTGCGTCTAGACGTACCATGATCATACCGGTCTTGGCGGCGGTCTCACAAGCGACCTGTAACGCGAAACGGATCAGTTCAACATCCTATAAGCCTTCCCCACAAGTTCTGGCACGCTGACTGACCTTGGAGTAGGGGTCCTATTCGAGACAGACGTCAGTCACGCCTCAACCTCCCGGGGTGGCAAAGACTCACCTGTTCAAGGCACGCATCGAGGATGGCGTCCGAGACTTGATCACAGATCTTGTCGGGGTGACCCTCACCGACGGATTCCGAGGTGAAGAGGAAGCTGTGGGGAAGAGGATGCGCAAGAACCAGAGGGTGTGGTGAGGGAGGAATAAGCGAGGAAAGAGGGAAGGCAAGGCTGTCAGCGTAGTCCTCGACCTGCGGCTCGAAGACAGGAGCAAAGTGTCATGCTGCCAAAGAGCAACGTGCGTCCCAGTTGGTGTCCTGGTTCCCCCAAAAACCTGAAAGCCAACTTACTGTCCGGGGGCCAGAGAGTGGGCGACGCCGTTACCGTTTTGAACTCCAGTCATTGTGTGTAAGATCGAATGGGGTGAGTAAGTGAGTGGATGAATGTAACGAGAACGAGTTGATAAAGAGAGAACGAGAATTCGAATTCGAAGGCTCTGCCAACTTCTTTTCAAGTATTGCGTGACGGGCAAAGCTCGGCCCATCCTCAGGGAAAATTCAAACGGAACGGAGGAATAAAATGGGGGTCGAGTGGAACAAAACACCGAGGGGCCCACCGTGGCATTTGGGGGGTAGAGGCGTATGCATGCTTCGTAGAGTAGTGCTAGTGGTATGTCCACGTTGCAGTTTAGTCCAAAGCGATCAGAAGAGATGTCGAGGGAGGATCTTGTCGTAGATGTGGAATGACCGCTGCTCAGGCTTGAGATACGGCACGCCGAGCTGGTCTCGTCAGCGCGATAGAGTTTGCATCACTAACCTTTTCAAAGATCTCCTCTTCGTCCCGAACCAAGATCTCGGTGCCTTCCTTGGGCCAAGCTAGATGCTTGTCAGCTCTTGAGTCCTCACCCTTCCTATTCATGTAGACTTACTCGAGGTCTTTCAAAAGTCAGACTTATATCATTGCCTCGACCAAAAAAAGGGACCACTTACCGGGTCATCGGACTTCTCACCCATGTTGTACTCGTTTAGCGTCTAGCCACTGCGGCAGTAATCAGTATTATGGGTACGGCGGGATGACCGAACTTACGCAAAGATCGCTTGTCGCCGGAGAATCTTCATCAACTCGTCGTCGCCCGTATTCCCCAGCAGCATGTACGGAATCGAATCCGTCGGACAGAGCCGAATATCGATCTGCCGGTAAACCGGTGCAGGGTTATCGGCCGACTTGGGCAGTCGTGTCAATCCGAGCGTCTTTTTCGCGCCGGACGAGAAGAACTTGTCGGGGTCGACGAGGTCAGCGTCACCGAGCGCTTCGAGGATCTTGCCCATAATGCCTTCCACGCTGTCTCTTTGGTGTTTGTGGGATCTGGTGTTGTCAGTGCCGTCCTTGCTTGGAGATGCGAAGCTCGCTCTCGTCGGATCTGAAGGGAGCGAGACTCACTGGTGCCACACGATCAAGTCAATGTCGGACGACATGGCCTCGCCTCGCCGGTAGCTGCCCATGATCTGAAAGCCGACTGGCGGAGCGTGGGGTTTTAGCGATACCGCTCTTTTCGGTCCCTGGGCGGAAGACGCACTGGTAGGGTCGGCCGCCGTCAGAGCCTTTCTGATGAGCTGCTCGAACTGCTGGATCTCGGCTCGTGGCACCATGATCTCCATGTCTCTGTAGTACAGCAGACCGAGCTGCGAAAGACATCAGTTCAAAGAGTTCCGGAAGATCCCAAGGACATATCGACACACCTTCATCGCCGGCGTGACCTTTCGCTTTCCGAGCTTGTCGGCGACTGCCAGATCTTGCAATGTCCGGGCACCTGCTTCAGCACTGAATACGTTCACGTCAGGAGTATCCCTCCCTTTCGACATCAAGCACCAAGACCCACAACTCTTCTGCCTTGGCTTTCCCGATGCCGTGAACGCGATTGAACAGTACGGCCGCCTTCTCCTTCTCCGACAGGGAGGTCAGCTTGAGCACATGTCCGGTCTCGAACAGCTCTCGCAAGAGCCGCCAAGTGACTCCATTCTGCCTCCCGCATCAGCTTCCCCTACACCAATGGAGGACTACGGAAATCCATCACCCACCTCCTCGCTCAGCACGCCCTTGATCTCCTCGAAGGTCAAGTTCGGTCTGGAAGTCCCGCCGTCGGCCCCAGCAAGGAGGTAGATGGCGCGCAAGCCGTCCCGGTAAAAGTTGGACTCTTCGCGAAACACGCGCGAAAATTTCAGTTCTGATCAGTTGGGCCAGGACCGCGTCGGGACATGGATCGAGAGACTCACTGTCGGGCTGATTAGCGATCGCCCGCTCGGATTGCATGTCGCGTAGGGCTTCGAGAACCTGCTTCGTCGGGACAGACAGCTTCTTCCAGTCTGCTGAGTCGTGAGCAAGAAGAGCGAACTGCGAGACGAGACGAGACTCACTCGGTCCGAAATCCTTGATGATGTTCTGGAACTGCCGAGCGCGCTGACTCGCCCCGAGGACGGACGAACTGGAGAAACTTCTTCCTGTGGCTTCTCGCACGAGGGGGCTCCTCCTCACCAAAACAAGTTCCGGTCGGAGCGCACCCGACGTCCGATGGATAACAAAGGGAGAGGAAACAACCGGCTGCCGGTGAAGAGCTTGCAGTCTCAAGAAGGTTGACATGACTGCCTCGTTGAAGGGTAATCAAGACGAAAAGAAACGAGGAGGAGGATACGGGGATCGCGTTGACGGTCACTCGTCTTTTATGGCTACCACCGCAGCTGACGAGCGGAGTGGAGTATGAAGTGAAGGGAGAGGGACAATAGGCGGCTGCACTCTGCGTTTGATTGAGATCAACACCCACTCGCAAGATGCAATGGGAACAGAACAGGCCGAGTGGAGTATGAAGTGAAGCCAGAGGAACAATGGGCCGCTAATCACCGCGTTTGATACTCGAGAGCGATTCGCGCTCGTCACAAGGGTCATGCATATCAGAAGGCAGGGTGAAGAGTGTCAGTCGGGGGAAAAGGAGAAGAAACCAAAACGCCACAGAGGGCACGGACCGCCTCGTTCGTGATGGTGTTTCAGCGGGATGAAGTGGGCAGTGAAGTCCGATCGCGTAGATACCCAGATGGGTAGCGGAGCTGGTCAGAGGCCTGTTGAGATGTAGATGTAGAAGGCAGTGACGCCTGAGTCTCTGGCCCGTGTCGAGACTTGCGCCGGCAGAATTGCCACATTCGGACCCATTCTGGCGAGGTGGAGGAGTGATGTGCTGGATGCAACAACACCCTATTGCAAGCACTTGGCGCAGCAATCTCACCGTCGCATCACCGTCTCTTCTCCCTGCCTCTTGACTCTCATCATGACACGCGCGACACGTTTCCTGACTGCCGCCATCCCCGCCTTCTTCCTCTACCTGGCCATGCTCTTCCACCTCCTTCCCACCCCCGAGGTCTTTGACCAGCTCCTCCCGGTCGTGAGTCGATTTCTCCTTCTCCGTGTCTCTGCTACCTCGATCTGTCTCTATCGGATGCTCCTGTACTGACTGCACTCCTCCCAGCTTCCGTGGTGGCTGCTCGTCTCGTTTGGGAGCTACTCTCTCTGGTCGTTGGGGCTTGGGCTGGTGCAGTTCCACGACTGTCCGGACGCATACGAGAGTCTGCTGAGCGAGGTCAGTCGATGTCGACCTACATGAGAGGGCTACTGACCGGTTGGACTCAGATTACGCTGGCGAAGAACGAGCTGAGGGATCAGGTTGTTTCGGTGGATTAAGCGGCTCAAGATGCATGGTGTAGCAGAGATGCATACATGGGACAAGCGCGGTATAGGGTTCCGAAGAGGCCTGGGGCGAGCACACTCCAAGGCGTGACGGGTATACAATTACATGACAAGATGGTGAGACTACACAGTCCCCTACCCACTCAACAGATCCGCCATTTCCCGCTGCATGCGCTGCATCTCCTCCTCCGTCTCCTCCTCGTCCTCTTTCGCCGCCTGAAGTATCGTCAGCTTGACGTCTTCTTACTTCGACTCTGGTACCGACCGGCAAATCCGCACCGACAGCACCCGCCTGACCGAGCTTGCCGTCCGTCAACTCGAATAATACCTTGTCGACCTCTGCGTCCGCCTCGTCCTCGAGCTCGTCGTCCTCGTTGACGGAATCCAGCGTCTCCTCCATCATCTCTTCCATGATCCCCGACTGGACCAATTTCCGTCAACCGCTGATCTGTTCACCAGAAATCCCTGGCAGACCCACCTTCATCATCTCCATCGACATTTCCCGCATCGTCGCGCTCAGCTGGGGCAGCTTGACGAGCTGATTCGTCGTCTTCATGATCTCTGTCGATTTCTGGAACGCCCCCGTGATCTTGACCATGGCTACCGCCCTCCTATCAGTCGCATTTCCTTGCAGAGATGGAATCAAGACCCACACAACTGATGCTGAAGCTGCATCTGCACGCTTCCGAGCCGCGCTTTGCTCGACACCAGTCGATCGCGCTGCTTGTTCGCCCGCACCACCTCGCGCGCCAGTATACGCGCAGACTTGACGTCGTTCTTCTTCGCCAGTACTTTAAGCTCGTTGCGCGATTTCGTCGTGTGCATCTCGAGCTGCGAAATGGCGACTCAGCACGCAGGGAGGGACACAGGTGACGAAACATACATTACGGATCTCGCGGTCGAGCGTGCGTTGCTCGGCGCGCAGTTTACCTTGCCAGGCGCGGACCTTTTCTTCGGGCGAGGGGCCGTAGATGTATCGGCTGATGGACTTCATGGTGTGGGGTTGAGGAGGAAGGAGGGAGGGGTTGAAGAAAGGATGAGAGGCGTTTTGGGGATTGGAAAGGAGGCGAAGCAGATGAGGGGGAAGGACGAAGGCCAGATGTGATCCAGGCTACGGATTGGATTGGGAACGATGACTGTTTTCGGATCGAGGTTGTTAGATAGCGCCAAGGCCGAGAACGACAGCGAGTGGCAATAGAGGCAACAGGCCACGCTTTCCCACGGTGCTCTCACTTGGTCTCGGCAACGGGCGAAGAGCAGTTAGCGGGTTACAGTGCGTGAGAAGCGAAATGGAAGCTGTCGGCATGGAGCCTGCTTCTGGAAGACTATGGAGGTCTTCTCAGCTTATAGGCCACAAGCCGACATTGGATTGGTAAGTGAAAAGTCCAACAATCGTCCGAAGTATTCTCATGCTCTCTCACTTGAATAGACAATGTCACTACTCTGAGTATACAGGTGGTCCAAACGAACTACCGCTTCCCTCTTACCACCATCCTCTTCACCTTTGGCGTCTTGTCCTTCCCGCCTTCTTCCGCAGCCGGCAGCACACCCCTCTTCTTGGCCTCGCGTTCGTTCTCCAGATCCCTCTTGATACTACTCAGCGCTACACCGGCGGGCACAATAGGCGAGTGCAATGGCAGACGATCATCAAGCGATGGAACAGGTTGCGGAGGTTGCGGCGGCTTCGACGGGGCTTTCATGGGAGGTCTAGGCGGTTTTGTAGACTTTGTCTTGGTCTTCGTCTTTGTGGCATTGAGTTTGGGCGTCTTGGACGTCGTGGAGGCTGGCTGGGGGACGAGCGAGGGGTTGACATGCTGGATCTGAGCCGCGAGGTGCTGGTAAAGTTGGGTTCCTGGAAGAATGTCAGCTCTCGGCAGAGAATGGATGGAGAGACGGCTCACGGTTCTTCACAATGGGGTTGAGGAACCTGCCGTCCTTCTCAAACTGGACTTTGACTCGGCCAGGGTTTGCCCAGTCGGCTGGATGTTGCTTGTCCGGCTGAAGCGTAACAACGATTAGCTAATGTAGAGGAAGAAGGCCAAAAAGATGTCTCACCTCCAGGACACTGGGCAGACCCAAGACCGAGCACGCTTTCGCAATCTGAACGGCCTGTGGCCACCATACCGCCTTGTTCCGCGGAACTCGTCGACCAGAGTTGATGGAGACCTTGGCATCGAAGTAGAGAGGATAGACGGCATTCCACCTAGGAGCACCGAATCAGCCTCATTTGCTGGCTGCCCTCTGTCGGCCCAGGGACCCACGTCTTGTACACGCTCGGATCTTTGGCCATCTGTGTCGCCCCCATCTGTTGTCGGAGCTTCTTCATGCGCTCCTCCTCCACCGCCTGCAGCTTCATCATGTCGCCCATGAACCCTCCCATGGGAGTATTCGGGTTCATCTGCGAGTTCGCCGGGGCAGATGGTCGTAGCTCGTCCGAGTCATCGTGTCGGACTACTGATTTCCCCTTGTTGACTCCTGGCGGGGGCGCCCTTGCATTCTCGCCAAAGACGCTTCGAGACTGGTCGGCGAGTTGCGAATAGTCGATCTCCTCGAGAAGAGCGCCCTGGAGCCCTGTGGAAGGGAGACGCGAGGAGGAGGAGGCGGGCAAAGGGAGATCCGTGTCGTCGTCGAAGTAGTCTTCAACGGTCGGCATATTGTCGTGAGCTCGCTCAGTGATGGAGGGTACAAAGGCTGAAACAGCGTACAGAAGGAAGCGGCTCGGTGCCACGCGCAAAACGCCGGTGTAAATCACCGCATCGAGTCGAACACTGCCCTCGGAACAAGCGTATAATAAGCCTCAGGGTTTGGCTCTCTTTCCCTCTCAATTACGGGAAACCAAACATGCTTGCTGCTACCGCTGCGTTCACCCCCCCTACATCCCCGTCAGCCACGGCACGACAGATGACACTCGTTTACGACTCCCCCACAACTCGTACGCCTCCCACCCCATTGGTACAGGTTCATCCATATTTTCCACCCGGCCACCCGTACTTTACCACCTCCTTCTCCAGTTTCCCGTCCAACATAGATGCTCTTCAGGAAGTGGCCGGCACGACGAACGCGAACGATGTCGTCTTCAAGTCGGTTGGCGAATTCCTCGTAGTTTCGCTCGCCAACAAATCTAGGGTGGAGATGAACACCGTAAGGGAGTCCGCTTTTGAAGCCGGCGATAACTGACTTCTCTTCAGACTACGCTAGAGGAGTTCTCCTCTTTCAGGCAGGAAATGGCGGACTTCATGTTCGCTCAGACTCAAACGAACCTGAGATTAGAGCGATTAGAGCAAGCGAACCTCGCTTTGACTCAAGCGAACCTACGATTCGATCAAGCGAACCTACGATTCGATCAAAGGCTCCTCCACCTCGAACCAGCCAAGACGACGCACTTGTTGAACTGTCTTGATCCTGCTGTCACGCAAGTTCTTCGGAGTGAGTCAAGTCACCTTGTACAACCCATGGTCCAAACGTCTCGCCATCCTCCTATCCTCATCTTCGCTCGCGACCCCGACAAAACGATGTGACCAAATTCTTACACCACTCTCCGCATCTCGATACCCTCGACTTAGAGTCCCGCGCCTCGGTTATGATCCCGTTTTCTATATTTCTCTCTTGCATGTCAGGGTATGATAGATGTAGACGCGATCCTTCAGGTTTTACTTTCATCCCGCCCTCACTCATCTCCCGGTTTTCGCCATCTCTGATGCTCGTGACTGACGCCCTGCAGTGCAAGGTTACGGCCTTTGGGATGGTATCGCTCGTTACGATCCTGCATCGCTCGCAACTCTTGGTCAGCTCCATTTCGCTCGAACCCCAGACCTCTGTGAGTTTCTACTTCCAAAACTGTTGAGCGATACTGATAACCTTTGTGCTAGTGGTTGGACTCCGTCGTGCTGCGAACAACCCGAACACCCCAGCTCTGGACTCTGCATTCCTAGTGCGGATGTTGAACCGAGTCGCAAAGCCTAGCGTCACCCTTGGACTAGTCCAGTTCTATCTCGACCACCACCGAGATCGGAACAACCTCGCTCATCCTAATATCGACCTCCCTTTCCTCCTAGGAGCCATGCAAGATCCCCAATACTCCGGGCTGGCGAGCTTCGGATGGGAAACCTATTTTCCTCAGGGTAGTGATCAGGACATCTACAACCTGTTCCAGGCTGCTGATAGGTTGAGAAGAGGTCCGGTGGGGCGGGGTGGACGAGGAGGCGGAGGAGGCGGGAGAGGAGGAAGAGGAGGAGGA